>LOJH01029321.1:237-16791 GCA_001685095.1 Ellobius talpinus
CTAACTCTCACATCTTAATTAACCCATATCTAGTAATCTGTGTATCACCACGGCGTCATGGCTTACCGGGAAGATTCTAACCTATGTTCATCTCGGGCCTGAGCTTCATGGCATCTGCCTGACTCTGCTTCTTTCTCCCAGCATTCTGTTTGGTCTACCCCACATATCTAAATCCTGCCCTATCAAAAAGCTAAGGCAGTTTCTTTATTTAACCAATGAAAGTAACACATAGACAGATGACCCTCCTACAATGTGCCATCAAGGTCATGTATAAGAGCCACAGGGGTTGTGGAAGCATTTGTGTTCATACCCCTGGACCAGTCTTGAAGACAGTCATTTGTACTTTTGTTAACTGTGAACACTGAGAATTGGTCTCACAGACAATGTTGTCCAGTAGTATTTAGATTGTGTTTTCAGGACTCCTGAAAAAAATGTCCACAGAGATGGCACAAATGACATGGGAAGACAAAAAATAAGCAGGTTTGACTCTCCTTTCAACCAAAGTGCCCATTTTTATCTGTCTTTTTAAAATGTTACTATTTATTTATATTATTTTATTAAATTTTATATTATTGTTAATCATTATTATTACTATTAGTGTATGTGTGCATACTCACACATGCACACATCATAGCTCATGTGTGGAGGTCAGAGGGAATCCTGGGGGAGCCTGTGGGGAGACACCATGACAATGGCAATGCTTACAAAGGAAAATATTTTCTTGAGGTGGTGTCTTACAGTTTCTGAGGTTCAGTCCATTATCATCACAATGGAGAGCATGGGGAAAGCAGGCAGACATGGTTCTGGCTACATCTTGATCAGAAGGCAACAGGAAATGGACTGACTCTCTGGGCATGTCTTGAGTAGATCTAAGACCTCAAAGCCCACCTCCACAGTGACAGAACACACCTACTTTAATAAGGCCACACCTCCTAATAGTGCCATTTCCTATGAGCCTATGGGAGCCAATTACATTCAAACTACCACAAAGTCAGGGGTTTTTTTCCACCTTCTCACCAGTTGTCAGGCCTGGGCAGCAAGAGCCTTTACTCTTGGTCATATGAAAACATTTACAAGCCCTTTCACTGAACAGTGATTTGTAACACATACTCAAATATTAGAAAATGTCAGCAAATACCATTGAGCAATTTTCAAATTATGTAGTATTTAAATCTCCTAGTAAGATTAGCATCACTACACAGAGCCATGTGCCAAAATTGCCAGTTTAAGAACTTTTGCATCTGGCTGCTATTTCTTACCATGCCACTTAAAGATTACTCTAGACTATGCTGTGCATATAAACTTATAAATACATACTTGCATATCAACTAGAATTAGCAGCATAGATGACCACGACCACATACTCAAAATACAGCCACAAAGGCAGACAGGACTTAGCAAACTGTGGCCACTGCCCTCCCATGTGTGCCTTTTCTGAGGCTGAAAATGTCAACTGCAGCTTGTTGTTCAGCATTTATTGCCATCTACCTGATAATAGATTTTCCCTGACCAACAATATCTCTATACTACTGGTTGCACTTTAATTCCTATAAGAAAATTATATAGCTTTTTCATTTTCTCAATTTCTAAAATGGTTTTTCTCAAGATTTTGGATTTAACCAAAAAAAAGTATACATTTTCCAAGAAATACCCTAATGAAATTCACATACAGAAACCCTAAACTATGTTATACAATGCATGAACTAAAGAGATGTCTACCATCTTCCTGGCTGTGATTTAAGAAGAATTGTCCCACCCAGTCCCACAGCTGTTCAGTCTCAAAGAAATACAGGGGCTTATATTAATTATAATCTGTCTGGCCTATTAGCCTAAGATTATTATTAACTAGTTCTTACAACTTAAGTTCATCCATAATTCTTGTCTATGTTTAGCCATGTGACTTTATACCTTCTCTCAATAAGGCATTCTCATCTTTCCTCCTCTTCTTCTGGATGATGACTGCATCTCTCTTTTCTTCTTCCCAGAATTCTCCTAGTCTGGTTTCCCTGACTATACTTTCTGCCTGGCTACTGGCCAATCAGCATTTTATTAAATGCTGATTTAATACAAGTGACAAATCTTTACAGTATATAATAACACTGTCCCACAGCAAGAAATTACTTGCTTCAGGCTGATCAATGGGTTCAGGGTGTAGACAAGAAATCCATGCCTTTACCACCACCCCAGAGGACTTGGAGGAAGACAGTACAAGAAGAAACCCAGATGAATACTGACCAAATCCAAAGAATACAAGAGAATCCTAGATCATGACCAGGTACATTTAGAAAATCCCACCCTGTATTAGTTACTTTCCTCCATTCTGTGACAAAGTGCCTGAGAAAAGCAGCTTAAAGAAGGAGAGGATGGCAAGGATATGGTCCACGATGGTGGAGAAGGCAGGATGGCGATGGAGTATGGCAACCGGACTTAGGCATCCCATAGTCAGGGGAGCAGAGAGAGATGAACACTGGTGCTCATCTCATAAATCCTTTTCATTCGGCAGCAGACACCAGCCCATGGGAAGTGCTGTCTATGTTTACGGTGATTCATCTCATCTCAATTAATGAAATCTAGAGACTCCCTGACAAACATACCCACAAGTTTGTCTCCTAGATGAGTCTAGATCCTAGGTGTTGCCAAACTTAACTATAACACACCCTAAGCCAAAGAAATGAGATGCCAGAGTAGATGAATGCTTCTCCCTAGCTGTGCATGGTTGGAAAGGCCTCCCAGTTCTCAAGACAAGAAGACCTGTGCTGACCACTCTCATGACTCAGGACATCAGTGCCACTGTAGGGCTTGCTAGCCTGACAACTAGTCATCTCAGCTGGGTGAAAACGGAGAGGAAGGCAAGAAAGGGGAGAAGATAAGCATTGCTAATGGGATAAAACATGAAGAATTTCCAAAGTTTGGCCTAATTGAAAGGAAAACTCCAAACCACACTCATTTGCATTCTTTATTCATGGAAAAATGGCACTCTCTGACATCATTGTATTGCTTTCTGTTTGTTTCTCAATATCTCCTTTTTATAACATTCTTTTATTTTTTGAAATAATTTCCCTCTTCCCTTTCCTTCCTCCCATGCAACCCCTGTGTTCTCTCAAGCTCACAGCCTCTTCTTTCATTTGTTATATATCCCATATATTCCTAAATATATAGATATATTTATTTTATTAAACATAATTTTTATTAATACTTTGGAACCTCACATCATACATCCCAATCCCACTCACTTCTCAATCCCACTGTATCTGTCCTTCATCCTTGTACCATCCCCCACAAGGAAAACTTAAAAAGAAATAATAAAAATAAAAAATTTTAAAAACAAAAAATTTAAAGTATATAAAAAATAAAAATAAGAATAATAATTTAAAATTAAACAAATGAAAACCCTTCACTCTCCCATATTTCTGGCCACTCCATCACCTCTTCATTCATCTTAGTGGCATTGGGAGCTATGGTATGTCATGCAATATGCCCTTTGGTTCAGAGTTACATGCAAATGCTCATTGTGTAATGTGTTGTTGGTCATGTTCAAGGCCTCTGGCTTCTGGTACCCTATCAATACTGGACTCTCACCAAATTTCATTTCAGATATCTTGTTTTTGCCCTGAATCATGGAGATCCTTTTGGCTATGGTTCCACAGGACCAGTCCCTTTACATGCTCCAGTGGGGTCATAGATGGGTTATATGTTGGGATGCACCAACTCAAAGCCTTGGGTGTGTGCCTGGGTGGTAATTGAGTTGGTCAGTCCAGGCCGCTGGCACCACAACCCTCAGGTGAGGGGCAGAACTAGCTCTCCCACCCTTGTGGTGAGGAGTAGGACCAGCTTTCCAAAGTGTTAGGGGTGGGGAAGGGAAGCAGGTCTCCTAGGAGGGCTTGGGCCAGCTCTCCTGAGCTGGGGTACAGGGGGCTGGCAAGGGGCAGGGGCAGCTCTCCCAGGGCCAGTGAGAGGCGGGACCATCTCAGCATGGCCCTCATACTTCAACGCATGCTTCGATATGTGATTCAGCACATGGTTCACAAGGGCCCCTGTGGTAACACAGACAGTGGACATCAACACAGACCCCAGTTGCAGCAGGACCATGGACTGACCCAGACATAGTTATCAGCAGCAATTGCGTCCAGATGTCACTGTGGCCCTGGGGGAACAGAGCTGTTCTCTCAGATCAGCATGGATCCAGCAGCAGCATGGTCCTTGGACTCCAGCATAGCTCCTGGTGACAGCCTAGACCCCGAGCAGCTGCACAGCCTTCAATGGTAATAGGACCAATGGCCATCAACACAGACCCTGGTTGTAATAGAGCCATGGACCCAGGCATGGCCCAGGCTGCAGCTAGGACCAGGATTAACCATGGTCCTGGGTGGCATTGCAGGACAGTCTGATCTGTATGGCCCCAGCAGCAGCACAATACTTGGATACCAACTTGGCCTCGGGTTATGGCCAAACCCTGGACATCTGTACAGCCTTTGGTGGTAACAGGAGCCACAAACATCAGTATAGGCCCTGGCTGAAGTAGGGCCCCAGACCCATGCGAGATCCTCAGCTGTAGCTCAGGCCCAGAAGTCTCCATGGCCCTGAGTGGCAGTGCAGGATACTCAGATCAATGGCCCCTGCAGTAGCATGATTCTTGGACACCAATGTGGCTACATGTGGCAGCTGAGATCCCAGGCATCCTCAAGGTCTTTCCTTCAGTAACAGTAGCCATGGATGTCCATACAGACCATGGCTGCAGCAGGGCTGTGGACCCAGACATTACCCTTGGCAGCAGCCCAGGCCAGGACTTCACCATGGCCCCAGGTAGCAAGCAAGTGACCCATATCAGCCCACTCCTCATTGCCTTTGCCTCTACAGATATGGCTCTCTCCACAGGACATGAGCCATTCTGCCTCTCTCTCTCTCCTTCTACCATACCCTACCATATATCTGCTCACCATAATGGCACTGGACAGGCCTGTGGCTTCTCACTTCCTAGATTTTTATTTCTAAATATGTAAATAAAGCCTGCTCCATCTGTATAACGGTACATGTATGTATTTGACCTCAGGGCTGACTACTGGTATTGGACAGCCAACTGGAAGCCTCTTTTCTTGGCATGGCTATTTCTTCCGCTATCATCATTTCCCAGTGCCCATAGCTCTTTGCATGGGGTCGAGGAACCTCAAACATACCCACAGTGTAGCTATCATTCCTCATCAAGGAAACTTCTCCTGGCAACAGATGGACATCATTACAGAAAACCACAACTGCTCAAAATGCAGAGAAGAAGAGATCATGAGGTGTGCAGTCCACACTGGTACAACTAAAACACTATTCCTGTAACTATGGCTAAGGGGTTATTGTGGAAGAGGGAAAAGAAAGATTGTAAGAGCCCAACAAATAGGAAGTTTGTTGTGAGGTTGTGTATCCTAGAAATGTCAAAAAGGCTACACCCATGAAGTCTCATCAACATGGCCACCTAAACAAGACCTGCACGATGAGAACACTGAGGGACAGGGCTATCATTGTTTTTTCTTCCTAAACCTATTTATAATGCTTAATATTTTCTCATTGCTTTACACTTGGGAACCAGATAATAACTAAAGCATTAGTTTCAAATCTGCATAAAAAGATCATGTTAACTTCTTTGTTTTTATGCTTGAGTTAAAATTTTAAGATAGAGCATGCATCTGCTAATATTTGAGAAATATTTGTACTATGATAAATTGATGTATATTTTATGATATTACTAAGCAGCAAGAAGAACGCCTTAGGGCTTATGGTGGTTAGAAAATCTCCAGACTCCTGCATTCTAAGACTGAAATACACTCTTTCAGGGCTATAGAGATTGCTCAGCAAGTAAGAGCAATGACTGCTCTTCCAAAGGAACATGGTAGTTCCCAACTGTCTGTAAGTTCAGTTCCAGACATACAGACAGACATACATGCAGGCAAAACACCAGTGCATATGTAATAAAAATAAATAAATCATTTTTAAAAATCACCACACACACATATACAGGATGGGGGGTAGCAGAAAAACACAATGTTCTGAGATCTGGAGTCCTACGATCATGTTCTCAGAAAGACCCTGGCTTCTGGATTTTATCCCTGACAACAATCCCAGGAAAGCTGCTGAATGTACCCTAAGCTTCTGACATCTGATCTAAGCCCGGACTTCTCCTCCTTTCTCCAACTTCCTTCGGGTTTTTGACTTCTGATGACAAACTGAAGAGGATTCTTCCTCCCAAACACTACTGACAAAGGTCTCTGTCAACCTGACCCAAGCCACACCACACAGAAACTATCTGGGTATTTGCTCAATGCTGAGGAGTAAGGGGAGTGTGATATATTCTGGGGAAAGGGAGGTCTCAGACTATAGCTCTCATTGTAGGTTCTGAACAATTAAACAACCTGTTATCATGACTTAATGAGCTACACTAGTTATAGACACAAACTTCATTCATCAAGAAGTGTTAAGTTTATAAATTGTCCCCTTCCAGCTTCTGTTAGAGAGTAACAGCTGCCTAGGAGCACTGAAGCACAGTTTTCCCTGCTTCTCATTTTACAGGGCTGACAGTTAAGACCTTTACCTAGCCCACTGTCACAATCTGCATGGCCTGATCCCAACTCTGACGCAAATAGACTGGGATACCGGGTGTGATCCTACACCGATGCTTTTTCATGAAGCTTCAGCAGCAGAATTAGGGAAGAAGACTTATCAGTGTTTCTAGCATAGTCCTTAATTCAAGCCTTCTAAAGTCAATGCTAACCAAAGCTGTTGAAAGCCAGCCATTCTTAATTGCATGTACCTCATGCTGTGTGGGATAAATGAAGCACTGAATTCATGACCCTGTTCTCACTGACATTCTTTCACCGTGTGTGACAGATAGCATCATCTAGACTGCAACTAGGTAACAACAAGTTCTGGTGAAGAAACAGTAGGGACAGCCATGATTTAATAAGGAATAACCATGAGGAAGCTCATCTAGTCACAACACGTGCTACAACGGGAGTGGAGAAAGAGACAATGTTGATGATAATTCATGCTGAAAATATGGTGTTTTTAATCCATTGGCATAGGATACTTAAGATAAAATAGTGGGTGTCAGAGAGAGACTTTGGAGCACTCAGTCCTACATGGGATATCTAAATTACACCCCTCCACTCAAGACTTAGGGATCTATGTGTGTGGGTGGGGGGAAGCAGAAACATTTTCAGGAAATAGCACCATCCAGACACAATAGTCACAATAGTAATTACGCACAAAATTCACAGGAACTGTGACAGCACACACAAGATTTGAACAGGTTCAACCCAGACAAAACACAAGCAGTGAGAGAAGGGAAAGTGGATATAACGTCTCATCCCCATTCGGCTAGTTGCAATTGATACCTCCTTGGAGGAAATCAGTTTAATACAATGGAGTATCATTAAATATATCAACCATATTATACGGCAATCCCAATGCCCAGGAGTAGTTGGCCAATACAAATGTGAATTAAATTTTGTTGTTGTTGTTTTGTTTTGTTTTATTTCAAGAGAAAGAAAGGACATGGAGTTGGGCAGATAGGCAGGTAGGGAAGCATCTTGGTGGAGGTGGGGGAGAGGAAAGAATATGATCAAAATATATCAAATTCTAAATAAATAAAACAATAGATATGGGAAAAGATGTCTCATAAGTCAGAATAAACTGCATTATTATATCATAGTCATATAAATTAAATACCATGGATGAAGAAGAGAACTTATGTTCTAAAATGTAGTCAGATCTAGCCTGAAAACCCTTTGGAGGTCACTCATTAATCTGTCCATAAAGATGCAATCTTTTGGAGAAACAGAGAGTCAAACCAGAGAGACTTGGGGTTTTGTTGTTGTTGTCGGGGTTTTTTTGTTTTTGTTTTTTTGTCTTTACGTGCTAAATCAAAAGTAACTAAGACACAAAATACAACATGTCAGTGGCCAGAGAGAAGTCAACACAAAGTACTACAAACATTCAGTGGAAGAAAGAGGGCATTTCCAAGGAAAAGACAAGGATAGCTTCTTTGGAAATAGAATAAAGTCCTTTATTTTAAGTGTGTTGTTGTGGAATGTTTGTTTAACTATGGAAAGGCGTATTGCCTTTGTTTAACTATGTAAAGATGTGCTGCTGTTTTACCTTGCCTACCTAAGGTACCTGATTGGTCTAATCAAAAGTCAAACGGGCAGTACCAAGGAAGCAGGTATAAGCAGGACTTCTGGGTAGGGAGAATAAGTAGAAGGAGGAATTTAGGCTCAGAGAAGAAAGAAAAAGAAATGCCAGGGGCCTGTCAGTCAGACATGGAGCAAGTGACAAAGTAGGACACACAGAATGAAAGGTAAAAAGCCCTGAGGCAAAACTTAGATAAATAGAAACAGGTTAAATTAAGTTAAAGAAGCTAGTGGGACAAACCTAAGCTAAGGCCAAACATTCATAATTAATAATAAGCCTCCATGTCTTTATTTGGGTGCTGGTTGACAACCCAAAGAAAATTCCAACTACAGTGTATGACAAGTGGAGTCATGGAACAAGAATATTCTAGCCAGGGCATCAGCAGGAGCAGAGGCAAAGTACAAGAAAGACAAGAAAGACAGAGGGAGGGAGAGAGGCAGGGAGGGAGGGAGGAAGGGAGGGAGGAAGAAGTGAGACCTGGAGGTGGAGTTGGCCCACAGATGTGGTGGGCTTTGAATGTTCAGCTAAAGAGAGTAGAGACTTTTAAACACAGACACATCAAAGAGTCCTGAACAATAGACTGGGAATATCTGAGCAGTCAGTGCTTTAAGCACCAATAGAAATTACATATTGTAAGCTGGACTGGAAGGCATGGTTCCAGAATGCAATAAAAAGTTTATGGAAATATTCAGAAAAATTTACAGAAAGTCTGATATTTTGCAGCTGAGGAAGCTGAAATACACAGAAGTTAAGAAATACTCAATGTCCATACTAGAATTGACACAATAGCAAAATTTGAAAACAACCTGTTTATGGATAAACTAAACCTAGTATATACTTTAATGGAATACCATTCAAACTTAGAGGTGACTGTGTATCATAAGATAACATGTATGTTTTTGTTAGGGTTTCTATTGCTGTTACAAAACACTATGACCAAAAGGCAAATTGGGTGTAGTGATAGGGGGGAGGAAAGAAATTGTTTGGCTTACACTTCCACGTTGCTGTTCATCATTGATGGAAGTCAGGACAGGAACTCAAACAGGGAAGGAACCTAGAGTCAGGAGCTAATGCAGACACCATGCAGGAGAACTGCTTACTGGCTTGCTTCCCTGGCTTACTCAGCCTGCTTTCTTACAGAAGGCAGAAACAATAGCCTAGAGATAGCACCACCCACAATGGCCTGGGCCCTCCCCCATTGATTAATAATTGAGAAAATGCGTTACAGAAGGATTTCATGGAGGCATTTCCTTAACTGAGGCTCCAGCTTGTGTCAAGTTGAACACAAAACTAGCCAGTACGATTGATGAATTTGGAAAACATCCTAAGAGAAATACTAACCACAAGAGAACAAAGATTCCACACTTCCAAGGAGCACTCAGGGGGCCAGGATTAGAATAGTGATTGACAGGGACTGGGGAAACTGATCATTCCTCTCAATTCTAGACACTGAGAAGTTCTGCAGAACTATCAAACACTGTCCCTAGACTTCAGAGCACTGTGTTGGACACAAAAAACACTGTTAAGAGGACAGCTCTGTTAAGTGTTCTTTGCACAGCGTTGTAAATTCAAACTCAGCTACTTCTGCAAAAACCACACAGTTTGTTATTAAGGAAGCAGCAAGTCCCATCTGAGAAACAGAATTCCAGAGCCCACGCTTTTCTTCCTGAAGATTTTAGACTCATACACTGACCTAGCCAGCTGTTCTAAAAGCTAATAGCATTGTGAATAGTGACTGCATGACCTTTAAGAAGCAAATATTTAGGCAAAAATGAAAAGAAAAATTACAGTGAGTCAAGCATAAGGCATCAATTCTGAAACATCCAAATACCATGGTCACTGACCTATTGAGGGGTAGGATCGGGGCACTGGAAGTGACATAGGAGGTAGATATAGCCATGATACATTGTACGCTTGTATAAAATTCTGAAATAATACATTTTTATTTTTTTAATTGTATTTAATGAAATATTTGATAGTATAGACATGGTTTTATAATCCACTAATGACAAAAATCAGATTGTCAAGCTACCCCTTTATGTGTATACACATAGGGATAGTTTTCATTAAAATGTTTATAGTTATTCTGATTTTTACTACATTAATTTTTCTGCATGTGTGATCCACTACTTGAATTCTGTAGTAGAACTGTACAGATTTCTAATACTTAGTGACTGACCTCAGAATTCTCCCTCTGATATAGTATCTCATGCGCTCAGAAGCGCGTGGCTTACGGCTTCAAATGTTAGTTTCCACTGCTCAGCCCTGGTACTATTACTGTGAATCAGATAAACAGAATCCTGAACCTTTCAGCTTAGTAGAGAACAAATAAATTTAAATGTGGTTATTGTTAACAAATGGAAATTATAGATGTTATGTACCCAAATAAAAGTAGAGCTGGCTGAGGAAGAACTTTTAAGATGAAAGGTAGACATAGGGTCCGGTGCCAGGATATGAGGATTTTAAGAAGAAAGAGTACCTATTATGCCATCAGAAGACAGTGTGGAGGAGGGGCAAGGATGCTGGACAGCAGTGGAGA
This sequence comes from Ellobius talpinus, assembly GCA_001685095.1. Classification (NCBI taxonomy): domain Eukaryota; kingdom Metazoa; phylum Chordata; class Mammalia; order Rodentia; family Cricetidae; genus Ellobius; species Ellobius talpinus. The sequence continues at coordinate 10,949 of LOJH01029321.1, forward strand.
TGATGGCAGGGAGTAAAAGGCTCAAAGTCTTTGAAAGATGTTAATTACTGTGGACTTCATCCCGAAGATGATGGCAGCTACTGTTACATGAGGAAACCGCACTGCATGAGGTGAGAGACACTGGCAGGATACCGGTTAGGTTTTGTTGTTGTTGTTGTTGTTGTTTTCTAGAAAGGGTGATGATTTTACCCAGGAAAGGAACAATGGTTGAGGAGAGAAGCAGATGGACTTGTAGTATGCAAAAACTAAAGTACACCTGACCTGTGTGGGTGTGGCTGATAGGGGCTCGAACTCCAACAAACTCTCAGTCTGATTGGAGCTGCTGGAGATAACGGATGTAACTCACTGGACTAGAAAGCACTAGAAGTAGAGGAAATGGGCAAAGAATGCAATGAACCTTCACCCCTAAAGTCTAAACAAACTGAATAAAATTCTGAAATAATTCATATTTTCCCAGTGAAATCTTCAGCTAGTGTCATAAGTTGCTGGTCTAGGACAGAATTGTAGAATTGAAAATTAATGATTAGTTCTCAGAAAGACAAACTACTCACCTGGCAGCTGGTATTTGAAAGGAAAATGTGTAATCCTAACTCTTAGATAAGTGATGGCCTTGTGGAGAGCTTCCTACAGCCTGATCAGCCAGAGTTTCACCCCAACAAACAACAGGTGATGTTTTCTGCATCAGTTTTATCTAGAATCTACATCTTGGCTCAATACAGTACCATGGTTACTTTGCTTTTCAGAAGTTGGCAACCGAGTTATCACCTCAGTCTGTTGTCTGTTTCATTTTGTTGGCAATGAGCTGCAAAGATGCTTTTGAACCCTTTTCTAATATCTCAAAATAATCTACATTATGATATTATTGATTTGACAGTTCTGCCATGAACACCTCTGTTTGTACTTCAAAAACATTTAGGAACATTAGGATGACCATGTGAATGAAAATGGGCCCACAAAATTAGAATGCTTACAGAAAGAAAACATATATGGATGATTGGCACAGGCTAAATACAGGGTAGGGATGGAATGCAAGCACACTGGTGAATGGCATACACACCTTGCTTCAGAGGTGGTTGCACACTAGAGGTTAGCGGAGATTGTAGCATTGCAATATATACAGACCTTCATCCAAAAGAAAAGTAGCTGCTGTTACAAATGAATATGGTCTTTTGAGTTGACAACCCTTTTCTATTTCTAATCTGTTTCATTTCATCTTGGAATTTTATGAGTCTCCTGATTCAAGAGTATCTTCTCAAAATTCAATTTTTGCAAGATATAATATTTTTAAATACCTCTGTTATTTTGAGTCTTTGTAGATGAATCCTAAATGGATGGAGTTCAATTTTTTCTTAGTCATATTTTTTTGTTGGGCAACAGCATAAGATAATACACAAAGGCAGTTGAGGCTCCCGCCCAATAGGCATGCAGTCAATACAAAGAAGATGAAACACTCCTAAATATAAATGCCAGCTGGGGTGGAGGCATAGCTAATAAAATAGGAGCAGGATTTTTGTCCCGCTGCAGTGACCAGTGTTTCTGATTGTTCAGCAGAGACTAGCAGCGTGTAGTACATGGGTCAAATCTCATATCACAGCTTCTGGGTTCCATATAGGGCAGAAGTGGAGACTAAAGGTCCTTTATGCAGCAGCTGGTTACACACAGCAAGCACAACTAACTGATTTTCAGAACTCAGCAATTGTCCTTCATGGCAGCCCTCTACAGTCAGACAATCACCTTGTCCTCTATAGAAAATAATAGCATTAAATTGCTTTACATTGTCCCACTTTGTCTCAATGTCGTTTTCAAAGGATTTTTACTGTTGTTCTTGGGTATTCTTTTAAAGATTTTAGTAAAGGTCTAAGAAAAGGAGACAGAACCATAACATGATTCCAATTTTATTTCTATAACAAGTATGGGAAACTCAAAAAAGCCGAAAAGAAATAAAGCATTGTGCACTGGCTGTCATTAGGTGGTCATAACATCAAAAAGATTGCTGTTATGACAGAAAGCAAAGGCTGATCACACTGCAAGTGCATCTCACAACTGCTGGATAGATAGGTTAAGATGACCATGTGCGCAAAAGCAAAGCTCTTAAGAAGGGAAACATGGGGGCACTTAAAAAAGATACAAGCATTCTAGAAGGACAATGGAGAAAGAGTTGGTTATGGAAAGAAATCAATTCCTAGGGACTTCATCCTGAACACTATGGAAATCCACTGTTGTGCTGGGGAGATTGGTCTATGAAAAGAAGGGAAGTCACGGGGGAAAGAATTAGGGGTGTCTTCAGAAATGGTGGTGGCTTCTTGGAAATATACTCCATGAATTCACTGTTCTCTGCTCCTTAGGTGAAGTATTAGAATTTCAATAATTTTCTGGTGCCTGCTTAGTAAAGGAGTAGTCTCTTTTCCAGGATAGTAACAGCATCAGTGATCTTATCTGAAGATCACACAGTTGCTATCAGGACTAGTATTAAAACTCGGCATCCCCTTCTGATCCAGTCTCTTGTCAGGAGCAGTAACGTCTGGTTCCACTTTAGCTCTCAGCTGTAACAGAACAGGACGACAGACCAATTGCTTCTTTCTCACCCCAAATTCTTTGCAGTTTCCTGGATGTAGGGTCAGTAAAGCACCCTCAGGGTCGGTCGAGAATGGAGCTGAGCAGCAGTAAAGGCAATCCTTGAATGAGTTACCTGTACCTAGGTGTTGTTGATCTCGGAAATTGGCGGTCCTGGGTCATCTGGAACCCTTTGCAAATTGCTCTGAAATCCCTTTCTGTGTTCTTCTGATTGCAGGTCTCTTCTAAAAGACCTCCTCCACCCCTCAACCCCTTGTCTAGAAGTTATAGCCTGATCTTGGGAGTTATCATGGCCATCAGGTTAATCTTTTGCCTCAAGTTTCTCACGAAAAACTCAGAGTTCACTTAATCTTTTCCAGACCTGCTTGTATCCTTTGTTAAGTGTCGCCACATTCCACAATCTCATTCTCTCTCTCTCTCTCTCATTGGTTTTTTCTGGTTTTGTGTCTTTTTGAGATTTTTGGTTTTGTTTTGTTTTGTTTTTGTTTTTTGAGACAGGGTTTCTCTGTAGCTTTGGCCCTATCATGGAACTAGCTCTTCCAGACCAGGCTGGCCTCAAACTCACAGAGATCCATCTGCCTCTGCCACCCAAGTGCTAGGATTAAAGGCTTGTGCCACCACTGACAGGCAAAGGAGAAAGATTCTGGATTTTTTTGCCCCTCTCTTAATAGTTTTTCTTTCACCCACATAGTCATCCTAACCTACCTACCCAGCAGTTATGAGAGTTTGATCAGCTTTTGCTTTCTGTCATAACAACAATCTTCTTGATGTTATGGCCTCTCAGTGACAGCCAGTGCACAATAGTTTCTTTTCAGCCTTTTTGCATTTCCTCTACACATTTTTGTAAAAACAAACTGGTGGGTCATCCAAGTAGACCTTCTGAAACCCATCCACTCATGAAGTTTCCTGTGTCCTTCAGATGGGCGAGCATGCTGGTCTGGAACTATTCACCCGTTCCCAAACCTCTTGGTGCATGCTGCATGTGTGGTGACTGCTTGACTCAGCATGGTTGTGATGCCTAAGTCAAGGGTAATATAATATGATATGATATAATGTATAAGGGTATTTTATATATTATATATGTATATTATAAGAATTATAATTCTTAGCCTTTGCTGCAACTCTTCACATTAAAGGAAATTTTCTTTTCCTTGTGTTATTTGCATATCGGGGGGCAGGTAGTGAAGATGAATGCCTTTATTCTGGTGCTGGGCACCAATCCCAGGGGCAAACACATGCTAAGCAAATCCCCTGACATTTAGCTTCTAAGAGTATCCAGTACTAATTTTGTGAAAACAAGATAGCTGTAGCTGTATATATTCATTCAGTAAAGTGTTTAAACGCTAAGTGGTAGCTAAATCGATGACAAAATAACTCCCCTGAAATTTGGAGCTGTAAACAATTTACAAAGCCTCAAAGTTTGCACCATGCACGTGTAACAACTGACCTCCTCTCCCGTGCCCCATGCCCCATAACAACTGATCTCTCTCACGTGCCCCATGCCCCTGTAACAACTGATCTCCTCTCCCATGCCCCATGCACCTATAAAAACTGATCACCTCTCACGTGTCCCATGCTCAGGCCAATTGCTGTGGCTGGAGAGATGTAGCTCTTTCAAGGGACCTAGGTTTCCATTCCTAGCATCCACATGGTGACTCACAACCATCAGTAACTCCAGTTCTAGAGGATTTGATGCCTTCTTCTGGCCTCTGTGGTAAATAGTCACACAGGTGGTGCACAAATACACTTACAAGCAAAATACCAATGCATATAAGATAAAAAATAAAAATAAATACATATGATTTAAAGAATAATATGGGTAAAGATTTGCTTATGAAAGGCTAAATGACTGGGCAGAGATTATCAAGAACAGCACATCTAGGCAAAGCTACCATTAGGCAAGTACTTTAGAAACTGAATATTAGTAGCCAGCCGCTGTCAAAACAATAAGTAGGTAATCTCACACAAGCACCTTAGGAAGGCATATGAAATATGTACATTACAGGTCCAAACTTGAGATCACAAATTTTATTGCTCAAGAAGTGTTACTTATGTTCCGTTTAAATTTAATTTCTATCTTATGTATGCTCAATGGTAAATTTTAATATTTGTCGTTTTGTGATAATCTGTTGACTTTGATTTTCTCTAAGAGGTTCAGGGTAGTCAAAAAGGGTAATATGGGTGACTTATATACTTATATACTGGAACGAGCAGGCTGACATTCTGCCATCATTGGTGAAATGCTTATATCCCTAATCAGGGGAGGAAACTTTACCTATCCCTTCTCTCCAAGATCTCATTCATTTCTCCAAATGCTATCATATATTTGTGAGTAGAGGTTGGCAGTTTCTAGCTGAAACACTAAAATATAGCTCATAACCAACCTGTGGAAGTAAAAGAAATGAAAACAAATAATTCAAGAGAGGCAAACAGTTTGGGGGGATGACAATTTCTTTTCCTAACTTTCTTTTAATTTATTCTTTGTGTCTTTCACGTAATGCCTCCCCTACCCACCCATCTCCCCAACCCCCAGAATAAAACAAATAAAATTTAAGAGAAAAGGAGGGAAAGGGAAAAAGGAAACTTCATCATGGAAGCTGCAGTGTGACACAGTGAGCCACGCAATGACCTCTTTATCCACACACCTTTACATACAGGTGTTCATCCAAAGAATAAATTGTTTGGTTTGAGGCCCCTGGTCTTTGCTACACCATTGATGCTGGGTCCTCACTGGGACTCTCCCTGGACATCCTGTTGTTGCCCTGGTTATGGAGATCCTGCAGCCCTGGGTTCACAGGACTGACCCTATCCCCACCCCACCCCTGTGTACCAGCAGATAACAGATTAGGTGAATGTTGGGTTGGGCCAATTTATAACCCTGGTTCTAGGCCTGGGTTAACTACAATTTCTAATGTCATTGATTAACCTTTCTACTTGCTGGCCTGGGAGACAGCCAGATTAATTTTTTTAGGGGTAGGACCAAAAATGGGCTCCCAGTTTCCTCAGGAGACAGTATAGTTTTAATGATGGTCAACTCATCTTAGAGAAAATAACTGGGTCTGGTAGAAACCAATTTGATAAATTGTAACTCTATGGCACTAAAATGGTACTTCTGTAGCTGGGGCAAGTTCTCTCTCTCTCTCTCTCTCTGCTTTCTGTCTCTCCTTGGTCTCTCTCTCTCTTCTTGGTATCTCTCTCTTCTCTTTCTCCTCTCTCCTCTCTCCTCTCTCCTCTCTCCTCTTCCCTCTCTCTCTCTCTCTCTCTCTCTC
>LOJH01029322.1:0-15359 GCA_001685095.1 Ellobius talpinus
ATGGTGGGGGGAGGACCTTGGACTTCCCATGGGGCAGGAAACCCTGACTGCTCTTAGGACTGGAGAGGCAGGGAGAAAGGGAGTGGGGGGAGTGGGAGGGAAATGGGAGGATGGGAGGAGGTGGTAATTTTTAATAAATAAATAAACTAAGAATATGTTTCTCCCTGAAACATATCTGCCCTAACAGGACTAATTACTTCAAAGAGGTTGATGGTCACTGAAGAAACTCCTTATAGATTTTGCCTTCCATGTGACAAGGCTAGCCATTTGGGCAAGAAACTGATCTTGCCTGGACTGCTTATTGGTATCTTGTATAAACTGGACATGCATAAAATGACTGATGAACTTGCCAAAAGAAGGTGAGACAGTACTTCAGGGTTCCTGCTCCACCAAATAAGCTGTCAGACATTCTGAAATATGCAGAAGAAAGTGATTGATAAACTTTGCCATTATATGTCAGAAGAGATCTTCAAATTTCCTGTTCCATGGAAAAGTCTGTTAGATACTAGGGACCTGTAGGCTGTAGATCAATGCCCTAACATTACAGAAAAACTTTGGGTGACTGTTCAGTTAGCAAGATGTCTCTGTAAATTCTTAAGTTTCAGAAGTTGCTTACAATGCACTTTCTGTTTACTAATGTAATATTATATCCTTCTGGTATCTTTGAAGAGTTGAAGACAGATAGTTATAGTTTTCCATATTTAAGATAAATTAGATATAAAACTTTAGACTCACAAAGATAAAATAGATGATAGAGTATTTTCCTTAATTTGCCAAATGTAGGTGTACTAAATATTTATTTTAGCTATAATTCTTGGTTGATAACAGTTTTTTATGTGTATATACAGAACTGTTAATGTAATTTTACTATGTTAAAGTTAAAACATTCCTTTTTATTTTGACAGAAAACAGGAGATGTTATGGGATTCCCCTCTGTATGTATGTATGTATGTTTTATTACCATTGGTTAATAAAGAAACTGTTCTAGCCAATGGCTTAGCAGAAAACAAACAGGCTGGAAGAGAGAGAGTAGACAGAGTCAAGGAGATTCTATGTAGCTGCCGAAGGAGACAGATGCCAGAATGCCAGATTCCTATGAGTAAGCCAGAGCCTTGTGGTGATTCACAGATTAATAGAAATGGGTTAATTTAAGATGTAAGAGTTAGTTAGAAATATGCATAAGCTATTGGCCAAACAGTGTTGTAATTAATACAGTTTCTGTGTTAGTATTTGTGTCTGGTCAGCTGGGAATTAAACAAGCAGTCTTCACCTACAAATGTGGCTACTAACCAAGACTTCAGCAAGGATGACACCAGTAGACATGTTGACATGGAAGAAGGCACTCTCATGAGGTTTCAACCATAGACAAAAATCTACAGGCAACTAAGGCATGATAAGAGCAAGAGAAATAGTATTTTCCAAAGATGATCTCTTCAGTAATTTTTCCAATACCAAATGTCCAGCCTTGAAATCAAGTAACATTGTATAGATTGCACACACACATGTTAATATGTTTATATGTGTGTGTGTAACAGTTAAATAAATAGAGAGCATAAATTTAGAACAAGAGTAAGGTAGAAAGTAGGTGAGAAGTGTTGGCAGGAGAAAGGGGAAGGGGAGAAATGATGGAATTATATTTTAATTCAAACATTTTTTTTCAAATAGCACTCTGGACTAAAATTTCCCCACATTGGGTCAAGATGGCCAATATTTTATGCCAATCCCTTATTTGGATCATCAAATATTAACTTCTTAGGAAGCCCATAATCTTGAACAAGAAGCCTTCTCACAAATGAGGTTAGGCACCAAAGTGCTCACAGCCGAATGGAAATTTCTTCATTGGAGAGAAATCTAAGCAAGCAACATTTTTCCATATTCACCAATATTTGTTCATTGCAGTGTTCAGGTTCACTGAACACAATTTTTGGGTGGCAGATTTTCCAGTAGTTTTCCTGTCTGTGTGAAAGGCATAGAAGAAATAGCATATGAGGATTCATTTCCACAACTGCAGTTGATCCAAAATTTAGAGATAGCATATATTATTCTCCTCACATTCATCTAATGCCTTAAATATTATTCTGTTGAACTTAGTGTTTTATCTAGTGACAGGACCCTAATTATTATCCCTGTGGATTCTATAGTAAATATCTATATTCTATTCTGATCCTGATTATTAAATTAATAATTGGGTAAGAAATCATGAGGATACATTCATTTGAATCTCATGTCTCAACTGGGTAGCATCAGGATTACCTTTACTGGTCTGGGTTCATCGGTCTTGTCAGGATAGTTACTTCTTACTGCTGGAATCATTGAGCTCACAGGGTCTAGATATCAGCAATGTGTGTGATTCAGTGGTAATTCAGTAAAGCATATTTGGGGACAGAGTCTTTAAGAAATGGAGAATAAGCACAAGGTTCCTCTAGTAGAACATTCAAAGTAACTGGAAGTGAGACAACTCATGATACTCCTTTTTGACTGCTGTTCTCATTTATTTTGTTATTGGTGACACAATGCTACATGGATATCTTTGCTATAATACATGAGGGAATTCTCTAAAAGGTTCCATGTACTCTATGAGTATTGCTTTGGATGTGCTTTCAGTAGGCTACCAGGTAAATATGAAATAGGTCTGGAGGTGAAAAATCCCATAACATTTTCCAATTTAGTTGTGATAACTGAACAAAGTGGAAGATAAACTGAACATCATTGTTTCATAAAATGCTTGCCATAGTGCTAAGCTCTATAGATTGAACTTTTTTGGTTACTGGTATTCATATTTATTTAAAGTCCTCTAGCTCTATTAATATTTACAAATAAAACACTCTCATATGGTGTTGCCTTTTTATTAGGTAGTTTCTTAAATAAATTTAAACAGCCTTTTTTCAAGTGAAGAAAAGCACATGAAAAAAATTAAGACTCTAAAGTGGGCTAATTCATTAGATTACCAGCTGTGGAGTTTTGTATTTACAAAAAAAGAGAACTTTCCTGGGAGTTCAGAGCCATTACAAACAATTTTTTGTTCCCTGTAGATTAAAATGAACCACATGGTACTATTTACCTTTAGAAATGTCCAGAATCCAAGAGCAAAACATCTCTATAGGATGTACATAAACAGTCCAATTCTTGTGTCAGTAATGACTTTCAGTTAGAATTATTGCCAGTTTTGATTACTGAAGATATTTTAGGAACTGTAATTATTTTATATTTATTTTGTAACTTTTATTCAGCACTCATATAAACATCCTGAGCGTTATACCAGACATGGTAGCACATGCTTTTAATTTTAGGACTCTGGAAGTGGAGGCATTTAGATGTCTGTGAGTTTGAGGCCAGCTTGGTCTACATAGAAAATACAGACCAGTCAGAACTAAACAGTAAGACCCCAGCTTAAAACACAAAGCAGCACAAGCAAAAAACACGAACAGCAGAACCCAAAGAATTCTTAGTGTTTTTCACCACGTTGATAGTATGAACAAATGATATTTCATGAGTAGTAGTACTGTGATGATGTCATAAGGGATTATAGAGTGGATAAGTGAGTGACTATCCCTGCAGCAGAAGTTTCTGTAGAGGTTCAGGCTGATGTTAATAGAACCTGAAACAGAACAGCAGCAGCAGAGAAGAGTCCCATGGACACTTTGAGACAGATGACTTGCTGACAAGGGATGAGTTAAAGCAGACTTCCGATTTTCAATCCTGTGTAACTGGAAGAGTGATAGTGGTTTCTTGGAAATTAAGGAGTGACAAAGAAGATGTAGAGTTGCTGGCTGAAGTGTCACTGCTCTATGTCACCCATGAATGATGAACGACTTGTCTGTACACATCTGAAGGTGCTTCAGTAGCACACAGGCAGTGCCCCAGTTTTATTACACACATCTGAGTGCCTTTCAAAATTTTTTATTCAAGATTACCACAATGGCATATGCTATTTCTCAACAAATGCCTGATAAATACCAAATATTTGTTATCTTTGACCTGATTTAATGCAAAAGGTCGAATACAGCATTATTTAAAGTTACCAATGGTTTAATTAGGGAAAATTAATGACCCATAAATTTTGGTATCCAAAAATTTTGAGATTCTCATTTTATAAGAGTTTTCTATCAAAAACCAATGTCATATCCAGTTATCATGTTATTGAGTATGCATATGACATGGTGCATTTTGACATCTTGAAATATGCAGGCAAATGGAGGATCTAGAAAAAACATATTGAGTTAGTTATTCCAGATCCAGAAAGACAAATATAACACTTCCTTCTGTTCATGTGTTGCTTTCATTGGTTAATTAATAAAGAAAGTGCTTTGGGCCTGATAGGGCCAAAGACAGAACTGAATGCTGGGAAGAAGGGCAGAGTGGGAGACGCCATGGATCTTCTGCCTGAGACAGACACTGGTTAGAATCTTGCCAGTAAGCCACAGTCACGTGGCYATACACAGATTAATAGAAATGGGTTAAATTAAGATGTAAGAATTAGCCAATAAGAAACTAGAGCTAATGGGCCNTGTTTTAATTAATACAGTTTCTGTGTGGTTATTTTGGGTGTAAGCTAGCAGGGCTGCTGGTACAAACTAACTCATAAGTCATAAAGCAAAGAAAAAACAGCCTACAGTCAACAAACCCAGAGTATCTAGACAACAAAGAGGACCCTAAATTAGACATACATGGGTCTATATAGGAAGGAGAAGAAGACAAGTTCTCCTGAGTAAATTGGGAGTTTGGGGGCAGAGGAAGAGAGAGGAAGAAGGGAGAGGAGGGGAGAAAAATGTATAGCTTAATAAAAACAAGAAACATGGAAATAGAGACAAAATGTTTTGGGAGGGTCCCTCTCTATTGAAATGCAAATTATTGTTTTTGGTTTAATAAAATTGTTTCACTAAGATATTAATGAGTTCATAATGTCAATATGTTTCAAAAATCCAACTCTGGATGGCAAGGGGAAAAGAAAGGTTGTCTGGCAGATTATTGGAGTACATCATCTGACAAAAATGTTAGTGTAGTTGTGCTTCAGGGATAAGTGCCTTTCTGATGCTATAATTTTCCCTTTACTCACTGCACAGAGCTTCAGCTTCTACTCTGCACACCAGCCTCCATCACAGAACAGAAACCTGAGCACCAGGAGTTCTGAAATTTTGCGCCTTGAAATTCTTAGATCAATATCAGAAGTATGAACACTTTTCTGGTTTCAAGGTAACAAAATAAAACAAAAACCAGGCAAGTCTTTTGATTGCAAGGTTTGAGGTATGTCTACTGATTTGGGCAAGTCACCCCTGGTTGCCACCTGAGTAGTCATATGGCACATGACTGCACATGAGCTGCATGGATGGAGTGGCTTCATGAAGAGAGAAGGAGTTGTCAGGGGCAAAAACATCTGCCAGAGGTTTCGAAGACATGAATGGAGAAAAAGGTTGTACTTTCCTTCTTACTTAGGAAAGGGTTTCACAAGTTATGTTCTTACACTAGTAGCTATATCAACATCACCATGGACTGTGTTAGAGGGAGATATTGGGGGCCTCACTCTGGAAGTCCTGATTCAGGATGTGGGCCAGCAGCTATGAAGCTCTTCATGTGACTCCAGTACACACCTAATTTCACCAACCATCATCTTGGGAGATGCTCGTAACTGTCTTAGTTACTGTTCTATTGGTGTGAAGAGACACCATGGCCAAGACAACTTTTACAAAACAAGACATTTAATTGGAGATTTGCTTACAGCTTCAGAGAAGGGTTAGTTCATGATCATTTGATCATCCTGGTGAGAAGGACCCAGGCATGGCCCTGGAACAACATCTGAGAGCTTCATTTTGTTCTGCAGGCAACAGGCAGAGAAAAAGAGACCCAGCTTGATGTGGCTTTTGAAATCTTAAAGCTTACTCCCAGTTGATCCAGCTCCCTCGACAGGGCCACACCTCTTCCAACAAGGCCACACCCACTAATCCTTCCTAATCAGTTCACCAGCTGGGACTGAGCGTTCAAACATAGGAACTTCTGGGAGCCACTCTCACTCACTCAAACCATCACAGTGATTAAAACCATTTGTGAGAATTTTGAGAGCCTCTCACAGGGAATATTAGGCATCACTCACCAGAACCTCTCCATCATCACTCTCGTAAGAAAGAAGCTGCTTTTAAAACTTCATAGAATTAGTATACCATCCTTCTGCTTTCTCGCTCTGCTTTAGAGACTGACAGCAAACTCTGCATTGACTGGGATGCATGAGCAATGCATCATCCTCTGAATCAATTTTCAGGACAACTAAGGGTTAAACAACAACAAAGAGGGACAGAAAAAAGAAACTAAAACAAAATACAAATTAGATTTTGAACAGGGCTCAAACAAATGTGTTTGATTGTGTTTGTTCGCACACTTTAATGTCTCAGCCGGGGAAAGGGAAACTAAATGAACCTCTTTTGGATTAGCAGGTGCTGTTGGTACTCTAGTATATTATTCCAAATATTACTGATTGTTTTATGGTAACAAAAAAATTCCTAAAAGGATTGTGTTTTAATAAATTCTGTTCTTATTTTCTTTTTGTTTAAATCAAAGCACAGAAACAATACTCATTATCTAAATGCCCTATTTAGGTTACATTTTCTCAAGCCATCTGGAAGCAATCACTCAGGTACCCTTGTTTGGTAGGACAATGGCTATTATATTATGAGTGTAACCAGTCATTTAGATCACTAAAAATATATTGAAATTTATTACATGTTTTATTTACCAATAACTTGAGAGTTTTTCTTAGCTGCTGTAAAAAATTTCTCTCTCTCTCTCTCTCTCTCTCTCTCTCTCCCCCCCTTTTCCCCTTCCCTTCTATTCCTCTATTTCCTTCCTTCTTTTCACCCCAAGATACTAAGCTATTGTAATAACTGAAATATTCTTTATGTCCATATTAGAATTTCAAAGTCGGGATGTCTGACATTTACATTTAGGCTTGTCTGCTTTCTGACTTATGATACTAGGCAAGTTATTTGCATTAGAAAGCCTGGTTCTTCTCATTATTAAACTGAGAATATCAAGGTCACTTTATAGAATTACTATGACAGTTGAACAGAATTACGCACAGTTTGGCTCATGATGAGGTCACTTTCCTTGATCAGATATCAATAGCCACCAGGACTGGCCACTTCTCTTTGTGACATATAATAAAGGAAACAAATATGAAAAGAGAGAAGGCAGATGCTAATGATTCCTCCTACAGTAGTCGGCTAAGTTATCTGCTAATGAAGCCACTCAGTCGAATATACAAATGGTTTCTGATTCTAACATGTGTCACTGATAAGCTTATCTTGCCTGGCAAGAAATAAAACACAGTATGCTGTTAAGGACCACCAGAAAAAGCTACCATGAGTTTTTATGCTCTAGGTTTAGGATTATGAGTCAAACATGAATCCAAGAAGTGCTTCATCATGGGATGTGATTGAAGCTAAAATACGTCTGTAAGAAAGGTTCACAACTTTTTCCTGATGAGAGGGACAATGGAAAATGGGTACCTGGTGGCAACTTTAGACAGGCTTACATCATGCTGTCCTTGGGTTGCAGCACTGAGATTGCAGTGACATCAGAATTCTTGGCCTAAGAGGAAGCAGAAGTAACCCCCAAGGTCTTATCTGCCCAAATTCCCAGTCAAAGGATTTTGTAGAGAAATGTTTAGATGCCCAAACTGGGAGAGTAAAAATAAGTCAAACATAACACCTGTTTTTCTTGCTATCCAATGATGCTGTGTAACATCCAGCTAAGGAGGAGACAGACCTCAGTCCGGCTCTCGCTGCGCTGGGAATTTCAGGTCGATGAATTGTAATTACTTTCCTTGGATCTAGGCCAAGGTGTCTGGTTTATGAACAATTTGTGCTGTGGGAGCATTAATGGTAAAACTTGTTCATAGCCCCAATTCTTGATACTTCACAGCAACAGGAAAGAGAGAAACTTAAGATTTGTTACCCATCAGTGCATTTCCAAGTGCAGCAGGTGCAGCTCAGGCGGTTTTCAGTAGGTGTCCATCTAATCTGTGCAACTTTAGAGCCATTTAGTGATTATTAGCAGATGAAATCATTAATGTTTATTCTTCCTCATACATAGATACAAAAGGAAACATGACAGCTTATAGAAATAAGTATAGCAAAATTAGACATTGAAGGATGAAATATCTTTGGAAGTATAGACAATTCCGGTTAAATAGATTACATCATCTTGAAAAGAGCAGTAAGTGCCCTTAATCACTGAGCCATCACTCCAGCTCTAGGAATTTAGACTTCTGTTCTGTGGCTTCAGCACACAAAAATTCCTTTTTCTACTTTGAACTAAGTACATAGCAAATCCTCATAGTTTTGGATTTAAAAAAATTAGTGAACATATGCATCTACAATGATTTTTCTGGCTCTATAAATCAAACAATACCTACTGAGTGAGGCCTCGTACTGAGATTACAAGAGGCAATTTGTACAGCATCCTGAGGTCATGTTTCTACACAAGAGATTAAGGACTCAGCCAGTATGACCTAGCTGTTGTGTTCTTTAAATAGTTTTGTGGTAGCCTGTAAGTAGGACTACTTTTTAAAGCACAACAATAGTCAGAGAAGATGACTCAGACAGAAATGTGCCAGCTACATCCCACAGGGATCTATGATCAGATTTCCAGCATTCATATAAGAGCCGGTACAGTGGCTCCTGCTATAACCACAGCTCAAAGGAGGTAGAGACATGAAGTTGGCGAGGTCTTGTTTATCAGTCAGTTCCAGCAGAATCAGAGTTCTAGGTTCAATGAGAGACCCTGTCTCCAAAAATAAGGAGAGGGATTGAAGAGGAGAGTGAGGACACCTGATGTTAGCCTCTGACCTCAACATTTACACACACACACACACACACACACACACACATACATAGAGCCTCTGACCTCAACATTTATATACACAACAGACACACACACACACCTGCACACACACACACATACATAGAGCCTCTGACCTCAACATTTATATACACAACAGACACACACACACCTACACACACACACATATATATACACATACATATACACACATAGATACACACAGACACACAAACATATACACACAGTTTCTAAGTAGCAGCATGAATGATGTAACAGATTTTCTGAAGACTAGCGTTCTAATGATAAGCAAAACATGGGTGCTGTCTTAAAACCTTACAACTAACCTATACACTAAACCCCAAACCAAAAAGTAAAAAAGCACCAAATGTGAGGCATGCTCTTCAAGTAGAAGTCATAAAATGTCTAAAGGGCTTTGGAAGGAAGTAGGTGGTGTGGTGTGAAGGAGGAACTTTCATCTGAACACTGTGGTGAATAGGACAGATGACCCTGGGTGTTTGGCTGAATTTCTGCCGTAGGAGACAGGAGGAAGGTGTCATTCCAAAAAGAATAAAAAAAAAGTCACCCCACATATATGGTTACAAAATTTTGTTTGGTTTATGTCTTCATGGGGGAGAAGAAGCACATTATATAAGTGATTGTGACTACATTTTATCAGAACTGCATTGATTAATAAGGCTACAGGAAGCCACAGAAGGTCATGGGGCCTTGGAGTCTTACTCAGAGTGGCTTTGGAAGCAAGCTAGAATGCAGAACACTTAGAAATAAACTGACTTTAACTGTTCAAATGATAAGAAATACAGACAATATTTGAGTATTTTGCTTTTCATTTTAATGGGTTCATGTGTATGGCTGCATATGCTCATGTGCACAGGTACATGGAGGCCAGAATCAACATCAAGTGCCATTTTCAGGTGCTACCCAGTGTGTTTCTTGGGCAGTGTCTTATTTAGGGTGTTTATTGCTGTGATTAAAAGATGCCAACACCAGAAACAGTCGGGGAGAATAGAGGTTGTTTTAGCTTATAGTTCCACATCAAAGTCGATCACTGAGGGATTCTAGACAGGAACTCAAGGCAGAAACCCGGAGGCAAGCAGAGAAGCAGTGGAATGCTACCTACTCACTTGTTCCTCACAGCTTGTTAGGTCTGCTTTTCAATTGTATCAGGACCACCAGGCCAGGAGTGGCCCCTCCCACAGGGATACGGGCCCTCCTACATCAATCAAGAAAATGACCCACAGGCTTGCTGATGGCCTAGTCCAGTGTGAGCACCTTCTCAGTTGTGGTTTCCTACTCTCAAATGATTCAAGCTTGCATCAACTTGACATAAGACTAGCTGTACAGAGTTTCTCACTTTGCTGAAATGCTCTGATTCAGCTACAGTGGCTTGTAAGAGCCCCAGGATGCTCCTGTTTTTGCCTCTCTTGTGCTGGGAAGACAAGTGTGTGCCATCTTGTGAAAAACCACTTCTTTTTACCTGGGTTCTGGGGACAAACTCAGGTCCTCACGCTTGTGCCCAGCACTTCACCACCTGCATCTGAGCACTGTAATAGGAATAGTATGTTTTTTAAAGTTGTTTTTTATTGAGCTATATATTTTTCTCTGCTCCTCTTCTTTCTTCCTATAATTCCCACTCTCTCAATTTATTTAAATCTTGTCCTTTTAAGTATGAAGTTTTATGGTTACTTGGACATGATTCGGGTAAGTCAGTCTTTAGGTTAAACATTGATTGCTATTAAGAAAGCAAATGATCTACTGTGACAGTTCTCATGAAAGGGATGAGTCCATTGCTTCATTCCTATCATTTAGAGAAGGCAACATGAACCCATTGGTGACATTTAAAAAATGAGTTATTATTAAAATTATTTTAATCATAAAAAGAAGTACATTCTTGTGATGCTGTATATCCATCTGTCTCATTTTGGCTTCTCTATCTTCATGCTGATATAGGTTCTGAGCCTGATATCTGTATGCTTATGATTTCTAGCACAGTGCTTTGAAAAGTTCTCACTCAATAAGGCAGTATGTTTAGGAAAAGTGATATCAATTTCATAAGCAAGACATCCATGAGATGACTAGGGAGGGGTTTGACCCCTGGGCAGTAAAATTTCTCAGTTTCAGCAAAATGGTAAAGAGTACTCAAAATTTAAATTCACACTTCTAAAACTTCTACTTAGCTGTGTGCTTGGTATTCTAAATGTGGACACCCCATAGTAAGCAATAAGATAGAAAAGAGGAAAAAGAATGAAGACCCAAGCACATATCCCTTAAAAAAAACAGCTGTATCTGACACCATGGCTACCACGCTGTGATTAAATGCGGGGGAGGTGGCAACGTGGCATGCTTCCAAATAGCCATGTCTATCTGCAAAGCTAGGGCTTTGCAAAATATATTTTAATAGTTTTAACTGGGACGAAAAATAAAGAGAGCATATTCTACTTGGGACAGCTCTTTAACTGGAACAGTATTATTATTTCAGGCTAGTTAGGAGTTACTTTATGTAAAGAAATGTTCTCACAAGTGGGCTCTCACCGCCTTTCAGGTGCTTACTGGGCTAAAGGCCTTATGGGTAGCACTTTGCTTCATCTTTGCCAGAGTTTTAGGAGGTGTTATGAGTGTTTATTGAAATAGGCTGGCAAGATGGCTCATTGGATTACGACACTTGACACTAAGCCTGATGACTTGAGTTCAATCACTGGGACCCACCTGGTAGAGAATTAACTCCTGCAATTTGTCCTCTAATCTCCACATGTGTGCTATAACAAATGTAGACCCACACATGTATACACACATACACACACACTAAACAAATCAGAACACAAATAAATGTAATAAAAATTAAAAACATTTTGAATAAAGTAGAAATGTCCATTTTAGTGTTTTGATTTTTTATTTCTTTCTGAGACAGGGTTTCTCTGTGTAACAGCCCTGGCTATCCTGGAACTAGCTCTTATAGACCGGACTGGCCTTGAATTCATGGAGATCCACCTGCCTCTGCCCCACCCCGAGTGCTGGGATTAAAGTCATGTGCTACCACCACCCGGCTTAGTGTTTTGAAATTTAATAACACCTCATAAAATATTTTATTAAAAATACTTTATTGAAATAAATACTTTATTGAAAAACTTAAAGCCGTTTGCACTCCTAGTTTTCAGTGAAAACTATCTGTAAATAAGTGGTGTGGTGCTTCTTACATGCCATGTTACCAGACAGTGCCACGCAGTAGTTAGACGTTACTTCACCTAAGGAAAGAATCAGCACTACAGCTGAAGTCTGACCATTGCCTGCTGTGCTCATGTTTATAGCTTTTTCCGCATCGTTTTGAGAAGTGCTATCAGATTGATTTTACAGATGAGGAAATTAGTTCAATGAGATTTAATTAACTAGCTGAAGATCATAGATTAAGTCTCATCCCCAGAAAGTAGAGGATCTGGGCGAAGGTATGAAGAGAGGGCTTCATGCTATACTATGACATGTTTAGTGATTATAATTCCAGCAAGAAAAACAGCGCATAAGTATCCCATGCACTTTCACAAGAGGAAAATTAACTGGCATAAGCAGTCTGTAATTATTAAAATTTGTCATAATATTAAGACCATATTAAATTTTTTAAACTCTCTATTCTTTCTCTAGAACAAATATTTAATGTGTAGTAACATGATAAAAATGTTATCTATGTATGAGTGCTAAATATATTTAGTACTTATATTTATACATTTCATCATACTTAAAAATGATTTTATTATAAAAATATTTCATATAATTCAGATAATATCAATAGTAAACATCAAAAAATTTTAAAGCATAATTATATTATAATCATGCACATTTGAATAAATTTTGTTAAATTTTAGGTATTATACAAGGATGCATTTAACAATAATATGTATAGACATATGTACAGAATTAAATTATTATGGTTCAAAGACAATCAAATTTATTTTCTCCTTAAATACTTTAACTTATTAAAATTAAAGAGCCAAATATAACATAGCTAAATATTATTAAGATAATTTGCAAGAGTATAGAATAAAATTTCTTTTACTTTTAAGCTTTTAATCAAATCTCATTCAATGTTTATGTAACACATTCTCACTTTGGGCATTATTCACTGAAAGGACAACATTAGAAGACACGATGCGCTCCAGCTATACCCAAGCTGAACTTGTGTAGTGTGATTTACCCAAAGCTTACTTACAAAATGTTCCTCAGGCACTACATACAGCCGTGGCAGAAAATGCTGAAATTAGAAGATGCCTTTGGATCTGCTTGTTTCAGTACAACTTGGGAAATGACATTTCATTATGCAAGAATTTATTGCATTTATGCTATCTGAGAGGATGGTTTGACAAGTTAATTAATTTGTCTTTTATCTAAACTCCTGTGCAAAGACTCCACTCCTCCCCACTCCAGGGCTGTATACCCTACCCCCCACTACCACAATCCCTAATAGCAATGGACAAAAATATTCAGGACATGGAATAGAGGTGGTTCTCCTTTTGAAGACAGTGTTTGTTTGAGACAGGGTCCTACTCTGTAAGAGTGAACCAGTCTGGTTCACATGGAGATCTACCTGTATATACCTCCTGAGTGAGGGGATTAAAGTGTGCACCATCAAGGCAGCTAGCTTTCATATCTGTGGACCATCCTAATCTACAGAGTCCAGGGCATAGATGACAGAATTAAATGACAGAACAACTGACCTCTTAATGCAGACCTGGCTAACTTATACTTTGCACCTCTATAATGTTACTGCCTCCTTCACTGTCTCCCATGTTGGAAACACAGCTTGAATGGAAGAGAAAGAGGGAGACAGTATTGAGGTTTTCCACAAGTGATAACACCAAAGTCCTAGCAATCTTCTTTCTAAGCCTTTCTCAAGAATGGAGGGCTAGCATGTACAGACAAGCTACTTCCCTGTAACTTTGATGCTGGTATGAAATGTAATGTAAGTATTTGTGTTTTCTTATGGTCTTTGGTGACCCCGTAAAAGGGTCTTTCAATCAACCAAGGAGGTTATGACCCACACACTGACAATCACTGTTCTGTTGACTTCAACCAAGGAGTCTGGGGTCTTGAAAATACCCTTCTAACAAACAAAACTGTTTCCAAGCAACTCTCTCAATACCCCTGAAAACTTCTCACTTTAATTGAAGTAATGCTTTAAAAAGCAGTATTAGTCATAAAGAGTCGTGAGACCTTGCAGCGATATTTTAGTTTCTATGAAAACTGCCTGAAGTCTGTTATGGTTACATTACCTTTCTGCCTACACAACTGTCCTTTAGCAGAAAAGCACTTTGTGGCATGCTTGCAGGCACTGTTGCCTTTGTCTCTGTGTTCCTCATCTTACATAGTCCAACGTGGTCATATGGCAGGTGATGAGCTAGAGACCAGAGCTGTTATGTGCCCTTCTGGGTATGTACTGAGCTAGGTTTACTTAGGGAAAAAAAAGGTCAAAGCCAAGGCTCTGACATGAATGTGAAGGCTGCCAACTCCTGTAAACCTTCTAAAGTTTTCTCTTTTATACAAGGGTATTCCTTTTCCTCTTAGATATTTATATGCTTGCAGAAATCGCAGAGATTATGCTATTTGCCTGCTCAAATCTCAGAAACTTTTACAGACCCTGATCAGATAAACACATTTGTAATATAGACGTAAAAGCTAATAACTGCCAGAAAGTTTTTAAAAAGCCTGTTAGGTATTTGCATTTTAATAGAAGACAAGAGATGGCTCTTAAAATGCACTCTTTAAAAAGGATACCACAGCCTAGTGACATGTAGTTCTGAATTTAGACATAATTGACTGCCAAAGTTTATACAGATACTTTGGGGCTAAAGATTCAATCATTCCCTTTGTCAAAAACTTTAACAAATTTTATAGATTGGCTATAAAAAACAGATGGACAGGTGCAACTCCCATCTTCAATTATATAGATAAAAAATAGCAGTCAAGATAAACAGCCCTGAGCATGAAGTCATGAGAGTGTTGGCTCCCAAGTCACAGTGGGGACCTCGAACATGGAAAGCATGTATCATTGCTTTTACATTACTAGAGATCTTGAGACCATATGAATTTGTTGAGATAGAAATGACATGAATTCTTCACTCTATTTTAGGACTAAATTCCATTTACCTTTTAGTGCCCCCTTCCTTTTGGAAAAATGACTCTATTTCCAGACTCTATCATTATAGTTAGTTGAATCTCATTTCACAGAAGTTTCTGCTTTCAACATAAGGAAGAAAACTCATTCATGATTCACTTACCATAAAAGCTTCATGTCAAACACTTATTATGCAACTATGCAATCCATCTCTTTATTATCTACAAGGTCTTTTTTTTCCTCCAGTGGGAGAACTTGTCTCTTGCAAACACGAGGAACAATAGAGGAGGAATGGTAGAAAGCCTGTTCCTGCTACTCCAGTAATGCTCAATTTACATCAGTGAATCTTCTGACAGAAGAAAATGAGAAACTCAGTCCAGTCTTCTCTCTCTCTCTCTCTCTCTCTCTC
>LOJH01029324.1:8398-18778 GCA_001685095.1 Ellobius talpinus
CACAGAGATCCACCTGCCTCTGCCTCCCGAGTGCTGGGATTAAAGGCATGCGCTGCCACCACCCAGCTAAAAATGTTCTTTTTAAAATGCACTAGAAACCCTTCTTGCTGGGTTTTTGTTTGTTTGTTTGTTTGTTTTCCCTAACCATTGTTGACATTGGTTTGTAAGGGATAAACATAGTTTTGGGTTAGTTGGTTGGTGGTGGTGGTGATGGTGTTCCTCTGTCATGTTCCATTATGTAAAGATAAACCAGTTTGTCTTCTGTATTCTGGTGGGAAAGCAGTAGTTGTAAGCTACATCCTTTTTGCTGTTCACAGCTATAGTGAACACTCTATGAACATGTGCTAGAGAACCTGTAGGGCAGAAGCCCAGGAAGATTTATGGGGTTACAGATGTGTGCCAAGTGATCTTCCTGGTGTTCACCCCTATATACAGCTAATGTGTTTCCATCTTTCCACATCTGTGAAGACTCTTCTGCACCACCTCATAAACACACTCGTCTTTTCTCTCCTGTTAATGAGGGTCAGCATCCTTTCAGGTTTCTATTTTCTATTTATTTATTTTTAGGTTTCTATTTTTTAGAAGTTCTGTTAAGAATTACTAGACATGGGGCTGGAGAGAAGACTCAGTAGTTCTGAGCACTAGCACTAGAGGACCCAGGCTCAGCTCCCAGCACCACATGATATCTCACAGCCACCTATAACTCCAGTTCCAGGAGATTCAATACCCCCACTGCCCTGTGATGGCACTACATACATATAGTGCACTGATATACGTGCAGCCATAACATCAATATGTATAAGTTTTGTTTGGAAAAAAATTCCCTTGCCTTTCAAGTGTGGTGGCACATGTTGTAATCCCAAACTCGGGCTGAAGCAAGAAATAATTTCAAAGGCAGCCCAGGCTACACAGGGAGAATATATTGTGTTTTTATTGCTGTTGAGTGGACTAGTGGTTCTCAAAGTCAGTGGTTCTTGGCCTTATTCTTGGTCCTTAGGACGTGTAATGAAAAAGTGCCACTTACTATCTTAAAGATAAGTTGGAATCAGTTGGAGTAAGAGTTAACCCATGCCTGTGCTTCACTGTTTGCCACAGTTGTACAATATAAGCTGGAACTTATACACTTGGGTATTTTCCTGTGAAATAAAAACTTCAATCCTCCCCCCAAAAAAAACTGCATACAGATGTTTATAGTAACTTTATTCATAATAGCAAAAGCTGGAAGCAAGCTGGTGAGATATCTCAGTCATTGAGTGCTTCTGAGCAAGTGTGGTGATCTGAGTCACAGCTTCAGAACTCACAGAAGGAGAAACTGAGAAGACACAGTAGTGCTTGTAATCCCAGTGCTGAGGGGGCAGAAGCTGCTGGCTTCCTGGGGCTAGTCACGGCCAGCAGCCCAGCGTAGTTGGTGAGCTCCAGAAACAAGGTGGATTGGTTGTTGCCAGGAGTCAAGGCAGGAGGGAGGGATGCAATGGCAGAGCACAGAGGACTGTAAGGACAGTGGGCTCCTCAGCAAGACACTGCCGTGAGGTAACAAAAGCTGTGCTTTTCTAATTCCAAGCAGAATTAGACAAACTATGAACATGACTTTAAATTGTGGAGTTGTAAGAAATCACACTAATGCAAGATGTTCATGTTTACTTAAAACAGAATTTGGTGATGGAAAGATGGCTCATCAGTCAAAAACATGGGCTGCACTTGCAGAGGACCAGGGTTCCATTCCCAGCACCCACGTGGTGGCTCACTTATTTGTGGAAGGCACTTCACTGACTGAACCATCTCTCCTACTCAGCTTTTTTTCCCTCTCTCTTTCTCTCTAAATGTATTTATTCTGTGTGTATTGAGTGTTTTGCCTGCATGTGTGTCTGTGAACCACATGTGTGCTGTGCCCATGAAGGTCAGAAATGGGTCTCAGGTCCCCTGGAAGTTAGTTAAAGATGGTTGTGAGCTACCATGTGGGTGCTGGGAATTCATTCTGGATCCTCCGCAAGAGCAACGGAGCTCTTAACTGCTGAGCATCTCTCCAGCCCCAGTCCACATTTTGCATTCTTGATTAACAGTGGAGTAAATCATTATACCTGTGGTAGAAGAATTCAGAACAAAAATTTTGTACTTTATTATGTTAGAAATCTTTTCACATCGTGTATTTTAGCTAAGTAAAATGTGATATTTATTTAGATTTCTAGAAAATCTTCATATTTATCTAAAATCTTATCATATTTAAAATCTTCCCTTGATTTTTTTCCTTATTGTTTACACTCCTTTTTAGTACCCCTGTAAAGTCAATGTGTGCCTTAAAACCAGTGAAAATTTAAATTCTGTGAGTGGTGGCTCAGCTGAGAACACTTAGGGGCTTACAGTTAGAACCATTGTGAGTTTTTAAAGACTTATTTTTTATTTATGCTTTTTATTTAAATGGTATATCACTTTCCCTCCTCCCTTTCTTCCCTTCAGTCCCTCCTAGCTATCCTCCCTCACACTTCTCTTATGTCCTCCATCATTCAAGTTGATAGCCCTTTTTCTTTGATAATCATTGTTACATGTATGTATATTCACAAATATATATAAATACAACTTACTACGCTTGTTCTGTTGTTTGTGTATATATGCTTAGGCCTGACAACCAGTTTAAGGAGGCTTATCCCTGGGAGCCTCTCTCAGCAGTCTTTAGTTGCCTGTAGTCCTTTGTCTAGGCGTGGGGTCCTGTGGAATAGTCCCCTTCAACATTAACAAGACCATCGATAATTGCCTTTGTTCCAGTCTTGTTTATGCGGTTATTTCTAGGAGAGACTGTTTCATGGCAGACTTCCTGGTATTCTGGCTCTTAACAATCTTTTCTCCCTCTTTGGTGATGTTCCCTGAGCCATAGATGTAGAAACTGTGATATAAATGTGTTCAGTCGTGGTTTTCTGCCATGATCTCCATTTGCTGTGAAGAGACATATTTATCTAGGAAAGGTAGCTCTCACATAAAACCATCATGAATTTTCAATAGTGCTATGAGATGGTTGTGATTTCTCTGGTCCCTTGTCTTCCAGGTGCTCCTTGTGTGGGTACGTGTGCAGCCACCCCCCTTCTTTAAAGTCACACATGTGGAAGCACGCAAGTGACCAGAACTACAACTACGAGCAAGTTAACAAGGCCATCAACGATGCCATCTCACAAAGCAGCAGGTACACCATTCCATCCCTCACTTGATTGCTAGCCACAAAGTAAGGCTAGGGGTCCGTCTCCTAGCCTATAGCGCACCCCACTGAAAGTTTGCTGTGTTCTGTTTTTAAAAGAGTTCTGGGGAAATCCCCTGGGAAACCCAGCAGTGGAGAGAGAGCTGACCCTACCACAGGCAGTCCAGAAGACTTGGTGTCATCCTCAGAGCTGAGTTCCCAGCTGCCCAGCGAAGTCATAGATGCCAGCGAGCTTCAGAAACTGAGCCCCACTGGCAGTAGCTCTGACATCTCAGGAAGGAGCTGCAGCCTAGCTACACCAGGCACTGAGTACTGCGTGCTGCTCTTCTGCTGTTGCATCTGTGGCTTCGAGTCGACCAGCAAGGAGAGCCTCCTGGATCACATGAAAGAACATGAGGGGGAGATTGTCAGCATCATCCTGAACAAGGACCATAGCACAGCCCTGAACGCCAACTAGCTGGGAGCATGTGGGAGGGACCCTCTGAACTGCAGGTTAACCTCAGTGCTGTCACTAGCTCACTAGACACAGGGGAGCAGGTGGTGTGACTGATATTTCAGTGTTTGAGTGAGGATATAGAGCTGTGACCTGTGTGAGCCTCTGTCACCCCTTCTTAGTGTCAAGTGTTTATTATTAAAAGCTTACCATAGTTCAGAATCTGCAAGCAGATGAGTTGAGAAGACCTTGCAGAGCCTCATTGGCCAACTCTACAGTGGCCGGAACTCTGGTAGGGAAAGGGTGGTCTTCACTGTCTCCAGTGGGCAGAGCACTATGGAATGGGCAGCAGGGAAAGGGTGGTTTCTACCTCCAGTGGGCAGCAGGCTGTCGAATGAGCTTCATAAATCGTTTCCCTTGTTGGTAAGAATTTATCAAAGACTCAGTGTAGGGTATGGTCCTTTACTCCCTAAAAAAGATGGAAGAGGGATTCCAGATCACATTTGAGAAGTTATTGTTTCAAATTTACAGTGACTCCCCACAAGATTCAACCAAATCTCAGGTTCACAGAAATGGGTGCCTTGGCATAGGTTCTATGCAATGTGAACACTGAGCCCACTCCTCCACCAGCAGCAGCAGTTACCTGACAGCCTCCTCCAGCAACTGAGGACAAAGATGGTATTGAATCACCTGGCCATAAAAATAACTTGAGCTGGGAGGCTGGGTGTGGTGGCATGGGCTATAATGATTGCAGGTTTGAGGCCAGCCTGGGCTTAGCAGTACTTGGCCTCATGGGGTTAAAAAGGAGATCACTTGGAGAATAAGAACTGAAAGTCAGATGCCTCAAAACTAGTACAGCTGTTGAGCTTTTCCCTTCTTAAAGTTTATTAGTGTAGTTAAATTTCAGAGAACAATACAATATGACTTCAGACTATTTTAATAAGACACAGGTGGATTTCTGAGTTTGAGGCTAACCTGGTTTACATAGCAAGTTCCAGACTAGCCAAGGCATCAAAGTGAGACCCTGTCTCAAAAAAAAAACTGAACAAAATTTAAATTAAAAAAAAACCTAAGTAATAATTTCAAAAAGGACTGGAGAGTTGGCTCATCAGTTAAGAGCACTGGCTGTTCTACAGGATCCGGGTTTGATTCTTGGTAACTATACGGTGGTTCACAACCATCTGTAATTCTAGTTCCAGGTTATCTGGTACCCCCTGGCCTTCATCAGGTACCAGGTATGCATGTGGTACATAGTCATACACTCTAAAAAAAAACAAACAGAATTTTGGAGACTTGAGGGTGTGGCTCACAGTTGAGCACTTCACTAACGTGCATCTAGCCAGAGAAAACCAAGAAAAGCAATGTCTTGTCAGAAACACCATCTGGCAAGTGGCTCATGTGTTTTTAAGAGTCCATTTGTTAGCATGCAAGACATACTGAAAACTCAGTCCGTTCATGCTAAAGTCTCCATCATGCAGACGTAACCTCATGTTTTGTGCCAGAATTTCAGGGTGAGGCCACCAGGGTGTTGCAGTGTTTGTAGTTCCAGTCTCTTGGGTCCTGTTCCATTAAAGGAGATTCTGCATTGCTGGAATGTAGGTGTTATTTATACCCCCAGAGTCGAGGGGCAGCTCCTGGAAGAAAAGGGTTGACAAGATTTACAGCTTTTGTTCCTAAAGTTCAAGTGTCCAGGAAATGAGTTCCTAGTTTTCACCTGGCACTGGGAGCTATTGCATGGGGCCTGGTATTGGAAACACTTTCTGATTTGTTTTATCTTTTCTCCCCACTCATTTTGATGACACTAGAGAAAATTGTCTAAAACATTACCACTCTGATTTGATTTTAGATAGCCTCTTTTTTTTTTCCTTTTTTTTTTTTAAAAAAAAAATAGGGTCTTTCTGTGTAACCTTGACTGATTTGGAATTCACTAAGTAGACCAGAACTCAGAGATCCACTTGCCTCGGCTTCCCAAGTGCTGGAATTAAAGACAAATACCACCATACTTGGCTGAGGTAAGCCTAATTTATTTGTGAAAGTTAATTCATTTCCAATACATGGATTTTAATAAGAAAATGAATTTGGTGATACTAATTAGATTCCCCTAAATTCACTCTGGATTTAAATAAATGTTCTCATATTTTCACAATTAAATTTATACATTTATATTTAAATTTCATATTTATATTTAATGCCAAATGCAAATAATTTCCATGTTTCCCTTTTTATCACCCATTGCTGTTGCACGCACTAACAGATCAATTACCCATTGTGCTGTTAGTCTAAATAGTATTAGCCTTCAGTGAGTTTCCTGTGGCTTTAATTTTCTACAATTGCTTAAAAAATAGTAATCACCCCAAACATTCCGCCATCCCAGCAGTGTGGCTCTTCAAGGGGCACATCCAAGTCATCATGCAATTGTGAGCATGAGTTTAGCATTTCCCCCACCCCACAGGGGAAATTATCCCAAAGGCTCAAAGCCAAAGCCCCCACACTGTCATCTATTGCTATGAGCTCTCTGGCCTGGACAAGGGGCAGAATACCTGGTATACTGCACACAGTACTATCGTGGTGCAGCCAGCCTTAGCCAGTCTACCAAGAAGCAAGTTTCATAACAGAAGCGTGCATGTGCAGTTGTCATCAATGGGGAGAGACAGAGTCACTGGCCACAGGAGTGTGCTGGCTATTTCTGTGCTCTTTGGCCTGGGAACCCTGTGTCTGTCTTCTGCCTTGACCAGCTGTGGTTCTACAATTGACTGGGGAATATTGCTTTAAAGACACTTATCAGACTCAGTAAACAGGAGATGCAGGGGTGATGGTTGTGGTCTTCATAAATATTATTTTAGGACTTTCTCATCTTACCCCTTGCTGTGACCATAGGAATCTGGCAGCTGCCCCCACTGGCCTGTCAGCCTCATGCTTATTCAATTTATCTGTGACTAGACCACATGGAACAGCGACACCACCTGAAGCTTTCGCCCTGGACCTTTCAGTCCTGTTTAAGGGAACCATTGGTGGCTTTGTACCTATTCTGTTTTTGTCCTCACAAACCAAATGTGAGCATCATGTTTACATCACACCTCCCCAGCATACTTGGCTTGACAGAGACGAGCAGGCATCTCTGTTTCCCAGTTTCAAAAACAGTTAATCTTTTTTTTTTAATTGTACAGCAAGGTGCTCAAAATAATAGTCTATAAATATATTTAATAGAAACTTGAGTTTGACATTCATGGGCGTAAAGATGTGTATTTTTTTAAAGAAGTAAGTATTGTGTAACACTATGCTTTGCTTCTGTAGCCAAAGTAGAGAAACTTCTAGAATACCATGTAAAAAAAAAGCAACAAATGATTCAAACAAATGTATCATTAAAACTGGATGATTGGCACTTGGTCATTTTATGTTGCACATCGAGCTGCAAGCCTTAAAGCCAAAACTCTAGAGTTGTTTGTGATAGAACAGGCCACCTGTGCAGAAGAGTGCAGCAAGCCGCCAGGCACCTCTTTACCTTCAGAAGTACTGTGCAAAATTAGAATAATTTATTTTGCTTTACAGGGGTTTGTCATGTATTGACTTAAATATTGTATTTTGGTAATAAATTTTTTTGTTAAAAACACTCGTTTCTAAGTTTCATTAACAGTACATGTCCATTCTTGTCTTGAGTTTATTAATTTAGAAACTTGTACTTAAATCATTGAAAGCTCCCCAAGAGCTGCTTGGGGCTCATTCGTAGGCTCTCTTGACTCACCGAGCTATATCACTTGCTCGTAGTTACTAAGTTTCAGAGGCATTATTTAAAGCCTCTGGGTCTTCTCCCTTTTTAAAAGAGTTCTTTACCTTTGGCATCAGCACAGAAATGCTTTCAGTGCTGATCTGTGGGTGCTAGCTCCCTTACTGTAATTAGAACTCCGCTGAAGGCCAGTGATTACAAGTTTGGGCTCATACTTTGATCCTTTTGTGGTCTATCACCAAATAATCATTTGACATGAGTTTCATTAAAGAGGCCAGGGGTGCTTCACCTAACTACAAAATTTGTGCCCTAGAATCCCAGGCCTTCCCAGCTAGAAGTGAAAATATCTCCTTGGTAGCTATAACCTCTTGTCCTGTGCTCTGTAGGGTGTCGTGGTCCTGTCTTTTACTTTTCAAGGACCAAATCTCAACACTGCCTTGACAAGTAGTTGTAGAAATCACAGCACGGGGACCTGGATCAGGATCACAAGTACCACATGACAGCCGTAGTCACGTAACTACTGAAAACGAGAGATGGGACTCAGCACAAAGTGTAAAAACCAACAGTTGCAAAGATTAAATTTAAAAAATGTAAGTATCTCAATAGTTTTATATATTGACTGTGTTAAAATAGTTGGGCTATATTAGGTTAAATAAAATATGTTAAAGTCATTTTTACTGTGTTAGCTTTTCGTTGGTGTAGCAGACACCTTTAAAAAAGACGACAACCCAACAACTGGGGGGGGCGGGTGGAACACCTTTCATTCCAGCAGGAAGCAGAAGCAGGCAGATTTCTTAAGTTTGAGACCAGCCTGGTCTACAGAGAGAGTTCCAAGTCAGTCAAGGCTACACAGAAACCCTGTCTGGTAAAACCAAAAACAAAAAGAACAAAACAAAAAACTTATAAGGGGTACCTTGACCCAGGGGTTCAGAGGCTGCTCTCTGAGGTCGTCTGTCTCTTGCTGTCACACTGCAATGAGGCAGGATACCATGGTGGGAACCTATGAACCAGACTGCCCAGCTCACGATTGCCAGGAAGCAGAGGAGAGAGACAGGCAACAAGATAAGACTTCCCAGGGCACAGCCGGAAGCTGCCTCCTCCAGGCAGTCCTCACCTCATAGTAGCATCCAGTGGTGAATCCATGGCCGTTGGTTGGAGCCCTAATGATAGAATCAATTCCCAAAAGCTCACAGCCAAACCTCTGCAGCCACTTAGATCAAAACCACAATACATGTTAATGTGGCTACTGGAGATTTCTAAATTACATACGTGATCTGCATTGTTTCCCTTGGCTAGTGCTGGTATAGGTGAGAGGCTGGCAAACTGGCCTCCATTTCAAATCCAGCTTGCCACTTGCTTTCACAAAGTTTTGAATCTCAGCCACATTGTCTTTTCCCTGTTGTGGACATTTTTATTAAGTGCTAGTGTTACTGTGTTTGGGCGGTAGATTGTGTGACCCAAATATTTAGTGATAAAGCTACTGAGCTCTAGACTGAAACAGTGTTGAAATCTGGGCTCTACAGTAATAAAGAGCTGTTTCACGGTGTTCAGAGCCAGTTTGCAGCTGCCCTGTGAGTGGGGCATGTGTGTGCCGTAGCATATCCATGCAGGTCAGAAGAGATCGTTGGAGTGGGTTCTGCCCTTCCACCTTTACATGGTTTCCTGGGATCAGACTCAGGCCACCACAGCACACGCCTTCACCCATTAAACTATCTTAACTGGCCCCTCTGTCATTGTTGTTACCTACCTTTTCCAAAACTCTATAATCACCTTCAGGTGATAGGTATGTAAAGGCAAACCATTTGTTTAAATAGCTGAATACCTATATATCAGATACACTGCTCTGGGGTTCCTCCTGTCAGCCTTAACATGTCTGTGTCAGACTTCACCCTCATTACTGTGGGTCCTTCAGTAGTGACGTGGTCACAGAGCCTCCCTTTGTCATGGTGGTACAAAGTGAGCTTGGTGAAGTCACTGGGGCAGGCTAACCCCTGGCTGGAGTCTGAGCTACACTGCAGCAAAGCATCACCACCTCCAGCCAGATCCAGCGGTGCTGAGGGCCTTGATGCTGCCATGAAAGGACTAAGGAAAAGTCAGGTTTCTTTCCAATCAGCCAGCCTGAATGTCAAATGAGGACATTTCCGGCTCAATAAAGTGTCAGACAAGTCTGGTGTTGGAAGGTTTGTTGTTATTTTTAATTTAAGAGTGTGTCTGACACGTGGATGCAGTGCCCACAGAGGCCAGAAGAGGGCATTAGGTTTCCTAGAGCTGGAGGTGCAGGCAGTTGTGAGCAGCACAGGACACCGTGGAAGAGCAGGGGACATCCTTAACCTCTGAGCCAGCTCTCCAGCCCTGACCAGTGTATTTATAGTCATCACTAAGCAAAAGTTTAAGTAAAAGGGGTGTAGATCTCGGGCTCCAGCATGAGCCACAGATTCCAGTTTGTGTGCTGTGTTAAAGGCTGTAGGCCCATTTTCCTGGCAAGTACCTTAATACTTAATACATTGAATAGGTTTATCTCGATCTATACATTTAGGTAAAATTATACCAGCTTAATGAGTGTTTTTCAATAACAGGTAATCACTTTGAACTATTTATCTTACTAAAGATTACAATAGATCTTCAAATTAAAAAGTATGACTTTAGACATCTATTATAAAATAATGAAATGCCATGCTATATAATGAGGTCATCAGATGTGGTCTTTTTGTGCACCATTAACCAGATATACCAGTTGGGTTGCTGAATACATATGATAAAGGTACCATTCTATAATAGCTTGCAAAATTGAGTATACGACGGGTACCTCTATGGTAACATTCAGGGACATGAACTCTTAAGTAGATTACATAGTCTCATTTACACAGATCAGAAAGTGAGGAATCCTTGTGAGCTCAGGCCCAATTATTTCAGTGAAAGCCAGGGAATCTGAGCTGACAGACCACTGACATAGAGCAGAACTAAACATCTTTGTAGTGATAAGGCGAGAGCAGGCCTGCTTTTCATCCGGCCCAGCTCCCGCACGGCTAGCTTATACCC
>LOJH01029325.1:0-17458 GCA_001685095.1 Ellobius talpinus
GGCCAGCTGCGGCCGGGAAGGTCGCCTCTCCACGCACAGCCGTGGTCTCAGGTAAGAACCGGGCGGGTCGCGGCCGGGCCGGCGGAGAGAGCCTAACGCAGGGTGCCCACGCTCCGCGGGAAGACCTTGACCCTGCGCCTCTAAGAAGTGGGGCTATTTAGACGCGGATGCCGGGCAGTCGTTGGAAGAAGAGCCGCGCGGCAGCTTCTGTCTGCCAGAGGCCTGCGAGGAAAGACCCACGAGGGGCCTGTTGCCCGCAGGGCGCCGGCCGGCGGAACGAGCTAGGCAATAGCTGGCTCGTTCGAGAAAGCTCGATGCAGAAGAGAGACGAGTACTGTAGACGGAAAATGAGGAGTCGGTTTAAGGGGCGGGTGGAGAAAAACACGAACAGCCAGTAGAATCTGTCGCCGAAGGTCGTGGCCTCTCGCCCGCTAGTTGCGCCAACAATCAGTGCTTTTGTGCTTTGGGGCAGGGGCCTGTCTCTCCAGCCTGCCGGCCCGGAAGTAAACAAGACTCATTTTATGGACTGCTTTGCAGCCTCTTTTTTCCTCAGGTGTTATGTTCGCTTCCCATCCGTTCTCCTGTTCTCCTCTCGCTTTCTTCCAGCTGTGTAACCAGATTGTCCCAAAACTCACAGTCTGCCAGCCTAAACCAGGTTCCGGGATTACAGGCAACTACTGCCGTGGCTGTTAATCTTTCTTCGCGAGACGGGCTCACTGTGAACTCTGTAGCTCTGGCTGTCCTGGAACTCACTATGTAGACCAGGATGGCCTCTAACTCACAGAGATCATCTGCCTCTTCATCCAAATGCTGAGAGATTAAAGATGGTGGGTGGGTTTTTTTTTCTTTTCCCCTCATGTTTGTCTATGTACCACGTGTGTGCCAGGTACCCACAGTGTCCAGAAGACAAAGCAGATCTTCTGGAACTGGAGTTACAGCAGTTTATGAGACACCGTGTGGGTGCTGGGAACAGAACCTGGGTCCTCTGCAAGAGCAGTGGGTGCTCTTAATCACCGGGCTGCCTCTCCAGCCCATTCTTTCATCTTTTTAAACCTTCCATGTTTTTGGAGGGAGACAGTTCTATATGCTGCTTGCATATTTCTGTGTCTCCTCTTTTACTTATTCTCTTGACACTTTTGTCCATGCATATAGCATATCTTGACTATTGCTACCCTAACGCCCCTCCCCCACTCCTCCCAGGGACACCCAAACACCCCTTTTCATATCCTCTTCTTTTTTGTTGGGATGCTGACTGATTTTACTGACTTAGTCCTGTGCAGGTATATAAGTCATGTGTGGCAATAAGTTCATGAATGCAGTGGCTGTGTCACATCCAAAAGACAGCACGTCACAGTACTCTTTCCCACCCTCTGGCTCTTACATTCTTTCTGTTCTCTCTTCTACTGTGTTCCCTGAGCCTTGGCTGTGTATGGGTGTTGACACAGTTGTCCATTTCGGGATGAACACTCAGCTTTGGCCAGTTATAAGTGTCTGTGCAAACTGTAGGCAGAAAGAGGCTTCTGTGACTAAGGCTCAGAGTAGCTCATCTGTGGGTATAAGCATAAATATTTAGAAGGTGGTTTGATGCCATGTCTACTTTAGCAAAACCATAGTTGTGGGTTCTCCCTTAGGCCCAATCTCCCTGGCTATGGGTTTTTGTCCAGGTTTACAGTACCAGGCATGAATTCCCTCCTGTGGAGCAAGCCACAAATCCTATTTGTGGATGTG
The DNA here is from genome assembly GCA_001685095.1 of Ellobius talpinus. Taxonomy (NCBI): domain Eukaryota; kingdom Metazoa; phylum Chordata; class Mammalia; order Rodentia; family Cricetidae; genus Ellobius; species Ellobius talpinus. The sequence continues at coordinate 1,729 of LOJH01029325.1, forward strand.
ACACAGCCACTGCATTCATGAACTTATTGCCACACATGACTTATATACCTGCACAGGACTAAGTCAGTAAAATCAGTCAGCATCCCAACAAAGCACTATTAACAGCAGTGGACATATCTTGTCTGGCAGGTCATTCCTTGTTAGAGCCTGCAGGCTTCCCTGCTATGTACTACCGGCAATGACTTTTCTCCTCCAGTGGCCTGGATAGCATCTTTCAGCACTATGAAAACTAGCTAATGGGGAGGAAAGTTCCAGGTCAGTTCTAGCTTGATTTCTCAGGGTGCTGCAACCAGAATGTATTGTGTCTTCAGCAGCAGGGCTTTACCATCTAGGTACATGGGCAATCAAGAGCAGTGGCAGTAGCCTGTGCAGCATTGTCTTTAGACCGAAAGCACCATCAGTTAAGCCACTATTGAATTTGTTGATGTTGACCTCAAAGTTTGTCTTGGTCTTGCCTGCTTTGTTGTCTCCACGCTGACTAACCAAAGCCCCAGATCAGCTGATAGGATTTGAAGATCTGTATCAGCTTCCTGAGAACAAACAGAAAACTGGACGGGCTGACCTTCAGTGTGCGTTTTCTGTTCTCGGAAGGGCCCTCTCTATTGTCATCCTCAGGCTTTCTGGAGCTTGAAGATGCTGAAAGAGCGCCTGGAGATGGCAGAAGATCCTCAGCAGCAGATGGGTGCTCCAGTGGTGAAACTGGAGAAGGAGCTGCCATGGGGCCGGGGAGGGGAGGACTCCAGTCCTGAGGCATTCCGGCTGAGGTTTCGGCAGTTCCGCTACCAAGAGGCCGCTGGTCCCCAGGAAGCCCTCAGGGAGCTCCAGGAGCTCTGTCGGCGGTGGCTACAGCCAGAGCTGCACAGCAAGGAGCAGATCCTGGAGCTGCTGGTGCTGGAGCAGTTCCTCACCATCCTGCCCCGAGAGCTCTACACCTGGATCCGAGAGCACAGCCCAGACAGCAGCAAGGCTTTGGTGGCCATGGTGGAGGACCTGATGGAGAGCACACCGGAGGCCAAGGCGGTGGGTGAGAAGAGGGTGTCCAGGCCTTGTGTGGTTGGTGTGGGAATAAAAAATGGAGAGGTTAAGGAAGTAGTGGGAGTGGATGAGACTTAGAACCTGCTCCATCATCCCCTACCCACAAACAGCCTTTCTAGAGAGTGTTTTAGCAAGAATCAGAGTTGAAGAGATGGCTCAGTGGGTAAAGCACTTGCTCTGCAAGCATGAGGACCCAAGTTCAGATCTCCAGGACCATGTAAAGGTCACCTGAGGGAGTGTACACGTGTACTCCCAGTGGTGAGATGGTGGACAAAGGAAAGGAAGGAGAGCCTCCAGAAGTTTGCAGTCCAGATAGGCAGACGTCCTCAGCAGGGATGAGCAAGAGTTCCTGTCATAAGGTGGAAGACGAGAACCAGTGGTGGAAATTGTCCTCTGATCTCCACACATACTCAGTGGCGTACACACCTGTACTCAGTACATAACATGAACACATACACACACACACACATATACTTAGAAGATTTTTTTTAAGAGCCGTCTCTAGGGAAGATATCCATGGGCAAGAGGGCCTGATGCCTTGGTTTAGGCATCAGGGACCCCTGGGTGAGCTTCAAATCCAGTGAACATAGTTTAGCTTGTATTCCAGGTCCACTGTGAACTTTGCATGCCCTTGGGGAAGAGGCTAGTGGCAGTGGTTCTGCCAGTGGCAACTGGGATTTAGGCACAACCCCACTCTGTCGCTCTGGGATTTCTTACTCAACTTTCGGTACCTCTGCTCAGGCAAAACCAGATTTGTTGATTCACTTTGTTGCAAAAAGCAGTGTTAGAAAGAGCAGAGTGGGGTATATTAAAAGACTTTTTTTTTTTAGGGGTTGGGAGATAGTTCAGTGGATGGAGCATATGCTGTGAACTAATGAGAACTGGAGTTCGGTTTCCCAGCTCCCACATACATGCATAAATGCTGGGTAGGCTTGATAGTCGATAATCTGCTCAGGAGGTGGAGTTAGCATCCACTGTGTGAGCTGGCTAGGTAGACAGTGAAATCAGCAAGCAAGAAATCAGATGTCAGACTGCCTAAATACATAAGATACAAAGTGATAAAGGCAGACACTGAAGTCACCCATTGTCCTCTGTGTGTGCATGCATGCACATGTACCCACATACATACCATACATACATACCATACATACATACCACACATATGTAAAGAAAAGACATTTTAAATATCTTTGAAATTTTTGTTTTATTCTCTTTTGTGTATGGGTGTTTTGCCTACAAGTGTATCTATGCAGCATGTGCATGCAGTGTCTCTGGAGTCCAGATCCCCTGGAACTGGAGGTACAGCTACTTGTGAGCTGCCGTGTGGATGCTGCAAATTGAACCAGGGTCCTCTGGAAGAGCAGCCAATACTCTTAATCACTGAACCAGCTCTCTGGCCCTTAAATAACTACCTTAAGACCAAGAGTTACCAGAGAGAGAGAGATGCTCACATTTTGACTCAGAGGTTTTTTGGAAAAGTGTGGTGGTGAGATGGTGAGACAGCTGACCACGCACATCTGCCTTCAGGAAGCAGCGATGAATGCTGGCGCTCAACTCACTTTCTCCTTTTGTTTTAAAGATTAAAACATTTACTTTTTATTGTGTGTCTGTGTGTTAGAATGTGCACATATATTCTGGTATCCACAGAGGACATTGGATCCCCTGGTGCTACAAGCTACAGGTAGTTGTGAGCTGCCTGGTATGGGCACTAGGAACAAAACTTAGGTCCTCTGCAAAAGCAGTATGCACTCTTTGCTACTGAGCTCTCTCCAGCCCCTCACTTTCTCCTCTGATTCAGTGTAGGACCTTAGCCCATGGGATAGTGGGGCTGCGTTTAAGGTGGGGCTTGCTACCTTAGGTAACCAAATATAGACACATATCCCTCCCAGATAAGCGCAGAGGTTTGTCTCATAGGTGACTCTAGAACTGTCAAGTTGATTATCATTATTAAAATCTATGAAAGAGAAGAAAAGGGAGCAGGGCCTTGTTTCTATGAGAATGTCACTTCAAAGCTCCACTTTTTGTAGAGCCGCTCTTTGTCATTAGCTAGTTCATTTTAGAAGCATTTATTTAGCTTTCTTCATGTGGAAGAAGTCAATAGCTTTCTTTCCTTTCCTCTTCCACCTTTTCTCTTTTTTCTCTTTTGCAATTCCCCTCCTCCCTTCCTCTCTCCTTCTTTCCTGCTCTTTCTAGTCTTTTTTTTTAAACAGGGTCTACTGGGTAGCCCTGGTGTGCCTGCAATTCACTAATTAGACCAGTTAGACCAGGCTGGTTTTGAACGCAGGGGTGGGGGGCTCCCCCCTCTACTGGGTGCTAGGATTACAGCTTGGACCATCATACTGGGCTTATATGGGGCTGGGGATGGAACTCAGGGCTTCAGTGCTTACAGGCCTTCATGCATGCAAGGCAAGCACTCTACTAGCTGATTTGCACCACTTGCTTTCTTTTTCAGTTTTATTTCAGCTCTTTTTCTAACAGCCTCCAGCAGGTCTCATTCTAACTGGTATGTGCATTCTTAGGTTCCATGCCATGCCCAGGGAGAACAGCTGGTCACAGCCCTTGGTGGAGGATCTTGGCAATCAGGCATCCACGTGGGGCCAGTAGAAGTCAAGCCTGAGTGGGGGATGCTGCAGGGGGAAGGAGTTCAAAGCCTGGGCCCAAGCACTGCAGAACAGCTGAGCCAGGGCCCTGGAGATGGGACACAGGCCTTCCAGGAGCAAGGTAAGATGCCAGTGATGAGGATGAAAGGTCAGCACTGAGCTAAGTAGTTACTGGTAAAGTATAATATTGAGTTTTCCAGGCTACTTCCTTTACCCCAGTAGGAAACAGATGAAATGGTTTTTTACACCTTGACTGTTTTACGGGACACATCTAGAATCATGTTCTCTTATCATTTCTTCTTCCTTCCCCTCATATCCCTTCTAGAACCACTGGGAACTATGCTGATATGGGAGAGTTAGTTATTAAGTGAGGAGACAAGCCATACCCACATGAGGCTTCATTATTACTAAGTCTCAGAAAGTTGTTTTCATGAGTGACTCAGGAGTGTGACTAACTCTGAGGGGACAGGGTTGCCATAGTCTTCTCAGCCAGAAAAGGGCAGGGGACTCCCAGACTCTTGGCTGTAGGTCATTGTGGTACTGAAGTAATTCTCTTGTTTTATTACTATTATCATTTTTTTGTGATAACATTTCTCTCTGTAGCCCAGACTGTTCTGGAACCCAGTTCATGGAGCAGGCTGGCTCAAACTCAGGGAGATCCACCTTCCTCTGCCTCCCAAGTACTGGGATTAAAGGCATGTGGCCACCGTTGCCTGGCCCTGACTTTGTGGTCTGTAGTTCTGAGATGGTGTGTATTGGGGTGGGGTGCTTTTGAATTGGTGGACAACAGTGCTGATCCTTTTTTGTGTTCTGCTCAGCACTGCCCATTCTTCATGCGGGTCCAGGTCTTCCCTCTGTGAGCACCAGAGACCAAGAAATTGCTGCTGGGTTCCTTGCAGCAACATCCCAGGTGAGCTAACATTTCTGTTTTGGAGATTTTGTTTATTTGTTTATTTTTTGAGACAGGGCCTTACGTAGCCCAGGTTACCCTTAAACTCAATATGCATAGCTCATAGGCCAGAGAGATGAGTCAGCAGTTGAAAGTGTTCCCTGTTCTTCCAGAAGACACAAGGTAGGCTTCCAATATTTGTGTCTGACAGATCACAGCTTCCTTGTAGTTCCAGCTCAGCAGATCTGAGGGTCTTTTCTGGCCTCCCAGAGGGTTGCACATAATGTCTCTGCCTCTTTCTCACACATACAAAAGTACATCATTAATTTTTTTTTTAAAAAAAAGTAGAAGATGATGTCTTTATGCTCCCGATCCTTGTGTTTCCACATCCTGAGTGCTGGAATAATGGGCATGCAGAGATACCTTACTGTGTGATGCTGAGGATGGAGCCCAGGCTTTGGACATGCTAGGCAAGCACTCTACCATACTCCATTTTGTTTATTTAACATGCTTTATTCTTTTAAATTAAAATGTATTATTTATCCTCTTGTGTGTATTTGTATAAGATAGATATGTGGGTGTCCATGCCACTACATGAGGACAGCTTCGTGTAGTCATTTCTCTACCTTTCTGTTGGTCATCAGGCTTCACCTACTGAGCAGTTCTTTAGAAAAGCATATCCTTAAGGTGGGGCCTGAGGGAACACACAGGCTTCCAGGCTGAAACTTGAGGAGGTTGCTGAGATGGTGAGGCCAAGCAGGGCTATAGTAGCAGGTTCTGAACATGTTGGTCACCCTATTAAAGCTGTTGGATGATGGCAGTTCTCCCAGATCATCCAGGGTCCAGTTGCTTCTGTCTTTGCTGTGCTTGAGCCTGGTTTTGAAGCTACTGGTACACTACTCCACCTTTCTTTGACAATGTATTTAGTGTATGTGTTGTGGGAGGTGTGCCACACTGCTCATGTAAGGGTCGGAGGACAGCTTGCTAGATCCAGTTCTCTCCGTCCACCATTTCATTTCTAGAAACTCAACTGAGGTCATCTTTCTTGGCAGCCAGCACCTTAACACACTGAGTTATTTCACCAACTCTAGGGTTCTTACTTTTTTCTCTTAATTTATTTTTATCTTTTTTAGGTGTATGAATGTTTTGCCTGCACATATGTGTATATGTATGTGCATCACATGTGTGCCTGGTGCACTCAGGGTCCAGAAAATGGTGCCTGATCCCTAGGAACCGTTAGTTACAGGCAGTTATATTAGTTGTTATATAGGTGCTAGGAACTTAATTCCGGTCCTCTAGAGGAGAGCAAGTGCTCTTAATGGTTGAGCCATCTCTGTTTTTTGTTTTTTTAGGGTCTGGGGCCTTTTAAAGACATGGCTCTGGCTTTTCCTGAAGAGGAATGGAGGCACGTGGCCCCAGCTCAGATTGACTGCTTCGGGGAATACGTGGAATCACAAGACTGTGGGGTCCTTCCAGGTAAGACTGTTGCCTGGCACAGGTAAGAAAGGAGTTTTGAAAGCTGCAGTTTAAGAGTCTTGCCCTAGCTGTAGTGCTGCTGACCAGATAGTATAGGGAGTCTTGGAGAAGTGTGCCCATGACTAAGGGGCATCGAGCACTAGAGAGAAAGGAAAGGAGCAGAAGAGGAGCGCTTGGTCTGGTTCTCCAGCAGATGGTTACTGAACACCCCCTGCATGCAGGCCCTATGTGGCAGCTTTCTGTTGGGACAGGGAGTGCTCTGGATGAGAGAATGTAGTGTGTGGGTGTGCTAATAAGTGTAGCATAAGTGAGGGCTAACTGATTTTTATCAGTGTAAAAGAGGCCAAGGGAAGAGAACTCTAGGTTGTGCTCTTCATAGAAATCTGAGTTAGATTTGTGTATGTGTGGTATATGTGCACATGTGTATATGTATGCACATAGCTGTGCTCGTGCTCAGAGGAAAGAAGAGGGAGTGTTGGGTTTCTCCTTTTGTCACTCTGCCTTACTCCTTTGAGGCAGGGTCTCTCTCCCTAAACCTGGAGCTTGACTTTTTCAGCTAGACTGACAGTTCTAGTGATCTTCCTGTCTCTGCCACTACAATGGTGGTGTTACAGGCATATATAAGACCACACTGGGCTTGTTCTATGCATGCTGGGATCTGAACTCAGCCTCTGGTTACACAAGTGCTCTTAATCACTGAGTTGTCTCTCCAGCCCCACTGAGTTACATTTTTGAAGGAAGTAAAAGTCCTAACTAACAGAACCTTAAGTGGGGGGTGGGTATTAAAATCTGTCAGTCAGTTCAGTATCAGGGCAAGGAGGTGGTAAGGAGTAAAGAAAGGTCAGAGTTCAGGGTTCATGGGCATGAAAGGTGTTGAAGTTGTTGATCAAAGGAAAAGAAGAGGAGCCATTAATGGGACATATTAGGAAGCTGGGTATGGTTATGCAGGCCTGAGATTTCCCCCTTCAGGATTGCATGAGTTCAAAGCCAGCATGTGTTACAGAGCGAGATCCTCTCAGAAAACCAACCCATCACCACCACCAAGATGAAGGGATGCATTTGGAGGAGAAGATGTGGTACATGAAGTTCCCTGGGTGGTCACTGTTTGAGGAAGGCAGAAAAGGAAGTGAGAGGAGTCTCCTTTCAGATGTTTCTTTCCAGCAGGGCCATAGCATCACAGTGGGAGAGCAGGCCTTCGGGTCTGAGGAGGAATGACATTACAAACAGCCTTAGATAATATGGTGGAGCCTGAAAGCATAGGCAGCCGTGGGGGGCCTGGAGAGGAGAGATGGCAGCCTGTAGTCCTTTCAGATACCCACAAAGAAGTAAGTTTGTTCTTTTGTAGGTTTGGGGAATGGTGGTGGGAAGTCCATACCTAGTTCTGACCTAGCCCACCTGGCTCCTGGCATGCAGAAAACCTTAGATAAGAGTGGAAAGTTATAACGGGTTTGTGTCTGTCTGCCTGTGTGTGGAAGACAGCTGGTCTTGCTCACATTTGCAAGTGGGAGAGAGGGTGAGGCTACAAGGTCACAGCAGCTCTTTAGAGCTAGCAGAGAAACAGGGACAGAGAGACAGACAGGGTTACACTTGATTTCTGGGCGTGAAGGAGAGTAGCAGTTGGAGGGTCTGTGCTGGAGCATCACCACAGTGTTGACCTCCTTTGCCACACAGGTGCTGGGAACAAGGAGAAGGAGGCCAAACCCCAGCAGGAAGATCTGAAAAGAGCATTTGTTGGGTTGACTTCCGATGGGTTTGGAGAAACTGCCATCCAGGTTCCTGGACCAGGGGGTGCCTGTGAGCAGGAGCCTGGGGGATCTGGAGCCAGTTTACCTGGGCTCCCTGCTCCTCAGCATGGGGTCCCCCTGCCAGACACCCTTAACACCCACAATTCTTTCTGGAAACCTTTCCAGTGCCCTGAGTGTGGAAAAGGCTTTAGTCGCAGCTCCAATCTTGTCAGACACCAGCGAACACATGAAGAGGAGAAGTCCTTTGGCTGTGTGGAGTGCGGGAAAGGTTTCACCCTGAGGGAGTACCTCACCAAACATCAGAGGACCCACCTGGGCAAGAGGCCCTATGTGTGCGGTGAGTGCTGGAAGACCTTCAGCCAGAGGCATCACCTGGAGGTGCACCAGCGCAGCCACACAGGGGAGAAACCCTATAAGTGTGTGGACTGCTGGAAGGGCTTCAGCCGGAGGCAGCACTTGCTGGTGCATCGCAGGACACACACTGGGGAGAAGCCCTACACCTGCGAGTGTGGCAAGAGCTTCAGCAGGAATGCCAACCTGGCGGTGCACCGACGTGCACACACTGGGGAGAAGCCCTATGGCTGCCAGGTATGCGGCAAGCGCTTCAGCAAGGGGGAGCGGCTGGTGCGGCACCAGAGGATCCACACGGGCGAGAAGCCCTACCATTGCCCCGCCTGCGGCCGCAGCTTCAACCAGAGGTCCATCCTTAACAGGCACCAGAAGACCCAGCATCGCCAGGAGCCCCCTGTGCAGTGAACGTATTGTGGGATGGCTCTGCCTCGGGGGTGACTTGCATTGTACCGAGTGTCCTGGGCAGTGCCCAGTGAAGGACAACAGAATGTGCTCAAGCAGGAGGAGGACAGAGCCTGGAGAACTTCCAGAGAGCCCACAGTTTCCTTCACCTGTTGTAGGGAAACACAATCCTAAGCTTCATTTTTTTGAGGGGGGAGGTTGTTGGGAACCCACCTCCTGAGCAAGTTTGGAGGTAAGGGCAAAATTTTATTGCATATTGGCAACTTGAAGCTCAATTTTCTTTTCATTTTGAGATAAGGTCTCGTATTATTTAAGTTGGTCTCAGACTAGTTGTGTAGCTAAAGATGATCTTGAACTTCTGATATTCCTGCCTCCATCTTCCCAGTGCAAGGATTATTGGAATGTGCCACCATACCTGGCTTATGCTATGTTGGAAATGAAACCCAGGATTTTGTGCATGCTAGGTGGGGTACCCCACTGACTGAGGTATGTGCCCAGCCTTGAAGCTCAAGTTTTAGAGAACTCTGTCTTGCCTGCGAGATCTTTAGCTCAGGCCTGCCTTCCCTCTGTTTTTCATTTGAAAATATTTATTAAGCACCTACTGTGCTCCTGGCTCAGAGAATGCCATGGTGATTGGGACCAGTGAGATCTTGGAGCTTGTGAGCAAAGCCGGAGCAGTAGCTTGTAAGTATCCCAAAGCACGTGTTGTTGCAAGTGCAACATCAGAACCTTGGTACACTCCTGTGACGGCCTGTCCCCCTGTGTGAGGTCTCACATGCCCTCCACCTCAGGTAGGGACTTCTCTCATGCAGCCTTATTGTCATGTACTAGAACGTTCTACCATCATCTGTAAAGTCTCCCCCTCTCATTACTCCTTGCACTGTAACCACAGCTACTAGGAAATTAATATTTTGCTACTGATCATTGAATAAACGTGAACATATTTTAAGACAATTAGTAACTTCCCTGAAAGTACCTGATGAATTTAATCTGAAAGACAAACTAGTATTAATGCCCTGTATTTGCTGATGACACTTTCGTATATATAATCCCTCAGAGTGAGGGGTGTGTATATGTGATGTTGGGGATTAAACATATAGTCTAACATGCTAGGCAAGCATCATGCCGCTAAGCTATATCCCCAGCTCTACCTTTCCCCTTTTTTAAGTTATTTTTTTATATAAGTTGATCAGGCTGGCCTTGGAGTTGTTTTGTGGTCCATGCAAGCCTTGAACCCTCCAGCTCCATCCTCTGGAGTAGGCAGAATTCCACATCTGCTCCACCAGGCTGGCTGACCTCTTTGTTTTTTATCTCATTCATCCTGTGTTTACTGAGGTCCTGCAGTGTGGTAGGAGCATTTCTGTGAACTTAGGTTGCATCAGTGAATCAAACAGGGACTATCCTTGGGCTTGATCTGAAGAGATGGCTCCATGGATGAGAGTTGCTACTCTGACAGAGGACCCAGGTTTGGTTCTGGCAGCTCACACCAGGCTGTAGCTGCCCCTCCAGGGGATCCAACACATTCTTGTGGGCTTCTGTCTTCCAGCTTCTGTGGGTACTTGATTCCCATACACAGACCTCCCATTAGTATGAACATAATTAAAAATAAATCTTTACAGTCTGGAGAGATTATTTAGCCATTAAGAGTGCATCTTTCTCTTGCAAGAAGACCTGAGTTTGATCCCCAGCACTCACATTGAATGGCTCAATGCTTCCTGTAATTCCAGCTCCTGGGGATTGGACAACCTCCTCTGGCGTCTGCACACAAGTGCATATCCACAAACAGACACATAAACATGTAAATAACATGTTTTAAGAAATCCCTGAGCTTGTAGGATTCTCAACTTTCAGAGCCTGTGGATAGCCCATGAATCCTCTGGATCTGAGGATTTTTTTGTTCGTTGTGTTTTTAAGATAATGGTCTCATTATGTAGACCAGGCTGGTCTCCAACTCAGAAATCTGGCTGCCTTTGCTTCCTCAGTGCTGAGATTCAGGATGGGGTTTAACTTGGAGCTTCTTGCTCTGAGTTACATTTCCCACCCACCTTATGATCCTCTTCAGTAATTTGGACTCTTGTCATCTGACATTTAGGAACGTGAATACCAACTTCTAGTTTGATTTCTATTGCTGTGGTCTTATAACCTGACCACCACCCCCCCCCAAAAAAAAAACTTAGGGGAAAAAGGATTTAGCTCACGGCTGCAGGTTGCAGTCAGTTACTGTAGGGAAGTCACAGCAGAAGCTTGAAAGCAGCTGGTCACATCACTCAGTCAAGATGAGAAGGCTGGAGAGGTGACTGAGTGCTTGAGAGCTGCTCTCAGAGGAGCAGGATTTGGGTCCCAGCACCCATGTTGGGTGACTCACTTCTNNNNACTTCTCACTCTAGCTCCAATAGATCCAATGGCCTTTGTTGATCTTTGCAAGTACCTGACTGCACACACACATTTTTTTACACATCTTAAAGAGTAAGTGGCAGGTAGATCTCTAAATTTGAGGCCAGCCCGGCCTACAGAGTGAGTTCCAGGACAGCCAGTCTCGAAAACCTGTCTTGAAAAATAAACAACAAAAGCAGAGAGATGCACGCATGCTTATGCCTGCTGTGTTCAACCTCTTCTCATTCAACAGACCCAGAACCCCTGACCAGGGAACAGTGTGGGCCACAGTTGTCTGCATCTTTCCACATCAGTCAAGACAGTTCCCCACAGATAAGACCACAGGTCAAGCTGATCTCAACTGTGGCTAAGTGAAAAATCCCAGGAGACTCTTGGACTGTCAGGTTGACAGAACAAGCATGGCAAGGTGAACCCCATTTTGCAAGTATGTGCTGGCTCAGCAAAGTTGGGTTGTCTGTAGGCATTAAAAACACATTTCCTTAGAAGTGACAACCTGGGGCTGCAGAGATCCTAGAGGTAAAACATTTGCTGTGCAAGCATCAGGACTGGAGTTCAGATCCCCAGCACCAAGTGGGCTTGGCTGCTCTGCCTACCTGTAATTCCAGTTTGGAGGAGGTGGAACCTGGGGACAGGTCCCCAGAGCAAGCTGGCTAGCCAGACTAGCTAAAAGAGCTAGGTCTGGTTTTATCAAGAGATCCATCTCTATACAAGATGAAGGGGGGGGGAGAGACACCCAATATCAACCTTGGTGGTCATGCATATACGTAAGCAAAAAGGGCAATGTAACTACATTTTCTTGTATTAATTCGCTGGCTTGAAAGGGTTTCCCTGCTGTTAATTTCTTTGAATTTTATTTTTACATGTGTGTGCACGTGCATGTACACACAATTGCCATGGCACACATGTAGAGAGGTCAGAGGACAGTTTTCAGGAATTGGTGAGTTGGAAAATTGAACACTGTTTTTTAGGCCTGATGGCAAGCGCCTTTACCTATTGAGCCTTTTTTTTGCTCTTGATGTTCATAAATTTGAGAACTTAACATGAGTATCCCTCATGCCATGGCTTTGTGAGCTTTTGAGGCAATGTCTTGTTGACTGTGCTGTTATAATTGCAAGCTATAGTTTTGCTCAGGGTGCCTCCTGATATCCTTTTACTGAGACTTTCATTTTGCATTGTAAATAAAGTAATTAGGGGCTGTGGGTATTTGCTGTGCAAGCATGAGGACTTGATGGGTTCAGTCCTCAAAACCCATATGAGCCTCAGTTTGGTGGAGCTTACTGTCCAGCCATCTTAGCTGATGAGATTCAGGCTGGTGAGATTCCCGGTCTTAAAATACAAGGTGGGTTCCATGAGGAATGGCCCTTAAGGTTAACCCCTGGCCCCCATAGACATGTACACGTGCACATGTATCCCTACACATGCGTGTGTGCATACATAAGACAAAGGTACATGGTAATGACAGTTACATGTGATTTTATTTCCCATTTCTTGACAGGCAGCCATGACATTTAATATTTTTGTTTTTGGAGACAGGGTTGCTCTGGAACTCTAGACCAGACTGACCTCAAACTCAGAGATCTGCCTGCCTCTTCCTCCCTCTCCAGTGTTGGTATTAAGGACACATGCCACCACTGCACCACGGCATTTAATTTGTTTTATTCTTTATTTGTGAGTCTCTGTATACTGTGACACAGTGTGTGTGTACTGTGATTCTATTCCTAGGACAATGTAAACTGATGTCTACCTACCTCAGGGAACCAGCAACAGACCGTAGTACCAATACCACCAAGGTCCAACCTGGCAAACAAATGAGTTTATTGTGGTTTTGTGTAATTTAGGGGAGGGATGACCTACAGGAGCAGCTGCATCCCTGAAGCCCACCTCAGGATGGATGAGGGATCACTGCAGAACTTGCAGGCAGCTTGACAGACTGGAGAATCGCCTCTTCTCTGCATTCTTTAAACTGATTCTGTAAGCTTGGGGAGGAAGGGCTTTGTGAATCTGGCCCATTTCAGAGACTTCCTGAGACTAGTGAGTTGCTTACTGAGTTTTAACCAGTTTCCCTTTAGAACTTACTGAGTCTCAACAAGTTTCTCTCTGAGATGGCATGTTCCAGTTTGGAGAGAATTGCTACACAACAGTGTGTGCAGGCACACATTCCACAGCAGCTGCACAGAGGACAACTGGTAGGAGTTGGTTCTTTTATTTTACTGTGAATCTAATGAATGAGACTAGTCAGACTTGATAGCAATTACCTTTATCTAAAAGCCGTTTCATCAGTACCATCAAATTTAAATTTTTAGATTAATTTTGTGCATATGAGTGTTTTCTCTGCATGTGTGTCTGTGTACCATGTGTGTACCTGGTACACTCAGATTCCCTGTGGACTAGGACAGATGGTTGTGAGCTACCATATAGATGCTTGTATTCAACCTGGATCCTCTGGAAGAGCAGACAGTATTCTTAACCACTGAACAATCTCTCCATCCTCCCCCTCCCCATTATTATTTTTATGTGTATGAGTGCTTTGCATATATGTATGTGCACTGCATGCATGCCTGGTGCCCATGGAAGCCAGAAGAATGCACCAGATAGTGTTACAAACTGTATGGGTGCTGGGAATTGAACCCAGGTCCTCTATAAGAGCAGCAAGTGCTCTTAACCACTGAGCAACCTCTCCAGCTCTTATCATTGAATTTCTAATCAGTAAACCTCATTCCTATCTTTTTAAGTGTGTCCACAAGTTCATGTGAAGCAAGTGTAAACTTTATCTGAGATGCCCACAGTAAACAATGCTGAAGTCTGTGTACAAAGTCAGCTCTCTCCGTTCCAGATCTCAGACAGATTAGGCAATGCTGGTGGCTCCTTGCCACCCAAGACCAATGGCAGGCTTCTGATGCGGGGGAATGGCTAACTGGACCTCTGTGTGACACGTGTATTTCAAAACTAGGCAGGGACCAGGGTTTTATATACTAAACACAACAGTGTGTATGTTTCTCTGAATGAATAATAACAATAAAAATAATGTGTACACCAGAGGACAACCTTGGCTGTTTTTCAGGTGGCCATCTTTTTTTTAATAAAAACATTTACTTATTTTGTGTGGTGTGGTGTGTGTGTGTGTATGTGTGTGTGTAGACATCTTAAAGAAGTTGATTCCTTCCACCATGTGGGTCTTGAGGCTCAAACTCAGTTCGTTCAGGCATAGTTGGAGGTAAACAAACACCTTTACTGCTGAGCCATCTTGATGTCCCCATTTTGTTGTACAAAAATTTGTTTTTAAATTTATTCTTATGGGTGTATATATGTTTTTCCTGCCTTTATGTATGTCCTTGTGAGTGTCTGGCTCCTCTGGAGGTCAGAAGAAGATGTTGGCTCCCCTGGAACTGGGGTCATAAATAATTTCAAGCTACCATATAGGTTTGAAATTGCACCTGGGTCTTCTGCTTGAACAGTATTTTTTTTTTACCACTAAGCAATCCAGCCCTCCATCTTGGGATTGTAAAACAGGGCCTTTCATTTGTCAGGAACTCACCAAATAGGCTCAGCTGGCTTGCCAGCAAGCCCCAAAAGTCTTGTTTCCACTGTACCACAGCACTGTGGTTACAGATATGTGTGTAGTTATGCTCAGCTTTTTACCTGCATGCTGGGGATTTGAACCCAGGTCTTGATGCTTGCACAGCCAGTGTTCTTACTTGCTGAGCCATCTATCCAGGCCCTAGGTTCAGTTCTTACAGGAAATTCAGGATGAGGGGCTGGAGAGATGGTTTGACAGCTAAGAGTTCTTGATGCTTTTTCCGGAGGATGCAAGTTCAGTTTCCAGCACCCACTGTAACTCCATCTCTAGGGGATTTGATGCATCCATGGGTACTCACACATACCCACACACAATTAAAAATAAATCTTTTAAAGAAAACTGGGCTGAGTGATTTCTTGCCCTTACTGACCTGTTTTCACAATAATCAACTATTTGTTGCTTCCTGTAAAGGCAATCAGGTTTTATTTAGTCCTTGGCGTGGAATCCATACCTTGCTCATCATATTTGGTGCTGCTACACTTGTAGTGCTAGGCAGTCATCTATTAAAATTAGTGCATTTATTGATTTAAACATTTGATATTGAACAGTTCACATAGTTACAGAATCTGATGCTCAATATATTTCATCTTGCAATCAATTGAAGCCTCTTTAATTTGACTTTATTAAAAAAAAGGATGTGTGCATGTGTGTAGACCTGAAGTTGGTACTTTCTTAGATCCTTTCCACTTTCATTTCACTAAGACAAGGTTATTTGCTGAACTCAGAGTTTACAGATTTGCCTAGCCTTAGCTACACAGCTTTCCCAGAGGTCCTTCATCTCTGCCTCCTGACCAACCAGAACTGGGCATTTTTCATTCATGTTCCCCAAATAAATTTCTTTTTTGAGACAAGGTTTCTTTGTGTAGCTCTGAACTATCCTAGAATTTACTCTGTTCCAGGCTAGCCCCAAACTCAAGAGATCTGCCTGCCTCTGTAAATGGAGACTGCTCCTTCTTTTCCCAGCCACTTAGACCCAAATAATCACAGAAAAGCTATATTAATTACAACACTGTTTGGCCAATGGTTTAGGCATATTCATAGTTACCTCTTTGTTTTTTGTTTAATTGTGATTTATTGACTTCTAACAATTACTTGTTAATAAGAAAATACAGTAAGAATTCAAAGGTGATTCCTTTGAATTAAAATGTTTTGACTCTCCTTACAGTTACACTTAAAAGTGAACTGGATGTAATGTTTACAAATATTTTTTAAATATATATTTATTTATTATGTATACAATATTCTGTCTGTGTGTATGCCT
>LOJH01029327.1:4222-17746 GCA_001685095.1 Ellobius talpinus
CATGGGCTGTCCTTTGTTTTGTGGGGCATTCAGCAGGCTCCCTGAGCTCTGCCCATGCAGTGCCCTTAGCTTCCTCCCATCTCCAGTGTGATGAAAACATAAAAAGTCTCACACCTCAAACAGTGACAGGCGCGGCTGAGAGACAGAACTGCCCCTATAGAGAACTGCTTCTGACTGGGAGGACTGGCCCTGTGTCCCTTGTGTTTGTGTGGCTAAGGTGGACCTGCCTCCCTGTGCTTGTGTGGTTAAGGATTAACCAGAATTCTCAATAAGATGTCACTAGACATCGAGGTTGCCATGCCTAAGAGCAGGCGTGTGCTGAACTAGTTAAAGGTTTGCTATCTGGGTATGCTGAGGGCATTTAATGGTTCCACTGTAAACATACACTTTTTGTCGTACTAAACACACAAATCTGGATCTGCAGCATCCAAGCTCATACCACAAAATGCTTGTAGCACGAGCTTGCAAACAAGCTGTTAGTGCCACGTGTGACAGCACGGGGTGTTGACTGAGTTTTCTGTCTTGCCCGGTTCCCGCAGTCATCAAGTCCCAAAGAAATCACAGAAGTCTACATTAACTATAAACTGATTGGCCCATTAACTCAGGCTTCTTATTAACTCTTATAACTTATATTAGCCCATTATTCTTGTCTCTGTTAGCCACATGGCTTGGTATCTTTTTCGGTGAGGCAGTTACATCTTGCTTGCTCTGTGGCTGGGTCAGGACTGCAGAATAATCTTTCTTCTTCCCAGAATTCTCCTGTTCTCATTTCTCGCCTCTACTTCTTGTCTGGTTGTCCCATCTATACTACCTGCCTGGCTACTGACCAATCAGCGTTTTATTAAAATACATTTGACAGGCTACAAACAATTGCAAGCATTACAAATTCGTTACCTTCTGTTATGGAGATCAGAAGTCTGCACTGGTTTCCTGGGCAAAAGCAAAGGTTAAGGGAAGACCTTGTCTTCTGGAGGCTCTGGGGCACTAATCTATCCCTTCTTCAGTGTCTAGAGGTTATTTACATTCTCTGGCTTGTGGCTCCTTCTGCCACTTTCAAAGCTATTAACTTGAAAGAATCTATTACACTTGTCACTTGGGCCCCAACCCCAGTTTCCCACATGTCCCCCTCTGAGCCAATTTTCTTCCTGCTTCTATGTGGACCCTAATAATGACATTGGGCTCATCTGCATAAATCAAGACAAACTCCCACTTGAAGTTGCCTAAGCTAAAGGCCTTTTCAAAGTTCCCTTTGCTGTGTAGGGTGGCTTTCCCAGGTTCTAGGGATCAGGATGTAGAAATCTTTAAGGGAGGGAACATTTTGCTTTACAAGGGAACTCTGAAATTGAGTCAAATTCAGGAAAAACAACTAGGGAATTGTGGCTGAGGAGGTGGAAAGACAACTAGGGGATTGTGGCTATGAAGGTAGAAAACACAACTATCAAGACTGAGTGTCACAGATGGTAGAATGGAAAGGATCTCAAGGAACTAGTGGTCACTAAGTTCATAAGCCTTTGACTCAGTAACCTCACACCTAGAAACCTGTATCATCTGGACTGCAGCGATGCTCTGGAAAACTCTCTGTTAAAGAGAACTATTCTCAATATTGAGGATTCAACTACGCCCATGTCTGCAAATTAGAGCCTTAGCCACAACTGGCCCTCTACCTGTTTTATAAATAAAGTTTTATTGGCATGTGGACGCATCTATTACATAGGGTCTATGACTTCTCTCAAGCTTTAAAAGTATTGCGTAGTTATTGTGTTGAGTAGTAGTAGACTGGTCTGAAAAACTTAAAAAAAATTATTTAATTAAATTAGTCAGTTTGAGGGCCAGGATCTCACTATGTAGCCCTGGGTAGTCTGGTACTTGCTGTGTAGACCAGGCTAGTGTAGTAGGAGTCTGCTTGTTCGTTTCCTGGCCACCCAGGTTAAATCACTGCTTGGCCTATTAGTTCTAATTTCTTATTGGCTAGCCTTTACATCTTAATTTAACCCATTTCCATTATTTTGTATTTTACCACAAGGCTACTCTATTACTTTTTAATATTTTATTATCTTTACTCCTTTAATCTATGACTGTCTGTCTAAACCATTTACTTTCTTTTATGACTCTCTATATTCTTTATCTTCTCTCTCCCAAGCCTATGTACATTTTTTTAAACACACTGTGTCTCATTTAGAGGCCTTTTATGTCTGAATCTGTCCTTATTGTGTATCTGTAATTCTTTTCTGTCCAGGAGCGTGTTTTAAAATGCTAAGCGCTTTTAAAGGCTGCTTTGCCTTTTGCCCGCCCCCCAGTCCAACATGGCAGAGTGGAGATCTGTTTAGTGCAAGCCATGCTCACAGTCCCATTTTCAGGCACAGAGCTGGTCTGTGTTGCCATTAAGCAAGTTGCAGCACTCTGTTCATAAAACCCACTTAAATGTTCTATAGCCAGACCTAGTCAGAGTTCATGCTGGCAGCACAGCCCAGGAAGCCACAGTTTCAAAACAGCATGGCTTTTTTTCTGCTACTACTGAATCAAGAAAATCTCTCTTAAAGGAGCCATGTCTCTGCTTGCTTCTAGCAAACAGCCCACCCAAGAAAATGCTGCTACCAAACCATGTTTAACTCTGTTCTTTTGTGTCTATGATTCCTTTTTAAGCTTTCCCAGGTTTTATGTGGATTTAATTGACCATGTTGGAGTGCCAATTTGTTGTAGGGAGGCTGCTTATTCATTTCCTGGCCGCCCAGACTCCCAAAATAACCACACAGAAACTGTACTAATTAAATCACTGCTTGGCCTATTAGCTNCACCCAAGAAAATGCTGCTACCAAACCATGTTTAACTCTGTTCTTTTGTGTCTATGATTCCTTTTTAAGCTTTCCCAGGTTTTATGTGGATTTAATTGACCATGTTGGAGTGCCAATTTGTTGTAGGGAGGCTGCTTATTCATTTCCTGGCCGCCCAGACTCCCAAAATAACCACACAGAAACTGTACTAATTAAATCACTGCTTGGCCTATTAGCTCTAACTTCTTATTGGCTAGTTTTTACATCTTAATTTAACCCATTTCCATTATTTTATATTTTACCACAAGGTTTGTGGCCTACCAGCAGGTTCCACCATGTCTGTCTCCGGCCGCAGCTCCATGGCTTCTCCCTGACCCTGCCTCCTTTCTCCCAGCATTCACTTTAATTTTCCCTGCCTAGCTCTACTCTACTCTACCCTATCAGGCTAAGCCAGTTTCTTTATTAATTCACAGCATACAGAGGGGAATCCCACATCAGGCAGGCTTAAAACACAGAGATCTACCTTCTTCTACTTCCTAGTTGCAGGGAATAAAAGTGTGTGCACTACCAAGTCTCACTTTATTTTTTTTTAAAGATTTCTCTTTTAATTGTGTGTGTGCATGTGTGTACATGCGTGCCATGTGTGTAGATGCCCACGGAGGCCAGAAGAGGGCATCATATCCTCTGGAGCTGGAGTTACAGGTGGGTGCTGGAAACCAAACTCAGGTCCTCTGGAAGAGCAGTAAGCCCTCCTAACCATAAGCCATCTCCTTTGAACATGCTAGGAGAATGTACTGCTAAGTTAGCCACATGTCCAGCACAAAGACTGCATACAGTATCTCTAGCTCCTCACAGGAGAATGCCTAGTGTGAGTATGCTACTGTCTGTGATTCCTGCATTGTTTAGTAACAAAGCAAATGGTTTTAATGTATACATGAGACCATTTTTGTAGACCACTTAAAATTCTGAAACTCAAACTCTTTTTATGACTAATTTGTATGGGTGTGTTAAGTTGTGCCCCCCCCACCCCCGCACTCTACTTTGGTCCTTGGCTACTTTTTAGCAGCAGCTGGGCAGGTTCTGTAAACAACCATGCTCCATCAAGTCTCACAGCGTCTCCTGTCCTTATTCCTCCAGCTTCTCTCTTGAATGTGTCAAGCATACACCCACTGCAGCCCCTTTTCATCGAACAGCTCTCTGTTCCTGGAACATTCTTTCTTATGGCTTGCTTTTTGGCTTCTTCTGCATTCTGTTCAAAGTTACCAGAGGAGCCTCTTCTACCCCTGCACTCAGTATCCTCTTCCAACCACGCTCCCCACTCCGCACTCCACACTCTGCATTCTCTTCTCTGTTCTCTCTTTCCTTGCTTTTCACCCCTTGTCACATTTACAGCAGCTCCATCAGAGCATCAATGTTCTGTTTCTTTCTCTGTTCCCAGCATCTAGGAGAGTCTCAGAGGCCCCCTGTGAAGTCTCAGCGAGTGGGGTGGCCATTCTGGGCTTGTTCAGAACCCTGGACATGGAAATCTGTGGGAGAGTTTCACACGTCCATGGATTCATTGGGATATGCAAGTGGGAGGAGATTTTCCAACTTCTGTTTATGGTCACCTGTTAGTGCTACTTGAATCCAAGGAGGGAAGGATAAGGATCTGCAGGAATGCCCTTTCTCCTCCTTTCCACCGAAACACATCTGAACAGAAAATTCAGGTTTGGTGAGTAAGCCATGGAGCAGTCAGACATCATTTCTGAGAGTTTAAAGTTTTTACAGTCGCTTTGGAAAAAAGTGCACCAAAAGTCTTCTGCTACTAAAATCTGGAAGTGGCCACTCCATGGCTGAGCCATCTCACACCCTATAGAAATGAGTTCCCAAGCTTCAGGAAAAGTACTGGAAATACAGAACAGCATTATGGGCAAACCCCTTGTAATGGCTGTTCTTTGTTGTCGACTTGAGTACAACTGGAATGAACTATGCTCCAGCAATGAAGGGCACATTTGTGATCCAGATCTTGAGGCAAGAAGCCAACACACTTTTAATCCAGATCTTG
Organism: Ellobius talpinus; assembly: GCA_001685095.1. NCBI lineage: Eukaryota > Metazoa > Chordata > Mammalia > Rodentia > Cricetidae > Ellobius > Ellobius talpinus. Next base: position 9,038 of record LOJH01029327.1, read on the forward strand.
AGGCTGGAAGGCACACCTTTAATCTGGGCCACACCTTCTGCTGGAAGCATATGTAAGAAGGAAGGGTTTGTTCTTCACCTACTAGTGAACCCTGACTAATAATACTGCCTCATCAGCACATCCATTCCTTCCTTGGGAGCCCAGCAGACCAGCTGAGACACCCAGCCTCATGGGACTGAGCAGCTACTAGATTCGTGGACTTTCCATTCGTAACTAGCCATTGTTGGACTGCAGCTTGTAAGTCATTCTAATAAATTCCCATAGAAATATTCATTCTGTGTAAGTTCCCACATATATACATATGGCTGAACTGTGGAGTAGTCACATTACGCACCACTACACAACAGTGAGACTGAGCCACAATGGTGCAGATCTTATAAGTAAGGCAGGGAGGAAACAGCGCCATCCCCCATTGCTATTCCACCTGTGCACACACAGGAACCCTGCGAGACTGACTGAGGGTGCTGCTGGTGGGGTGTGGCTAGAAGAGGCTTCTGGGGTCCTGGTCCTGGCTGAATGAGCTAGGTGTTGATTGCACAAGTAAGTTCTGCTCGTGGACCTCTGTGACTTGGTTACTTATGATTTGGGTATTTTGCATGAGTGTATGTGTGTTTTAATGGGAAACTTGAAAAATTATAATCTCAAGAAAAATTGCAGTCTGGGTGTGGTGTCTCACGCTTAGGATCATAGATCTTGAGATGCTGAGTCAGGGTCCCTAGGAGTTTGAGAGCAGCCTGGACTCACAGTGAGTTTCAGGCATCTTGGACACAGAGTAAGACATTTTCAAGTAAACAAACAAACAAACAAACAAAAAACCAAACAAACCATGAAACCAACCAACCAAAAATAACAAAAAATACCATTACTTGTAATAGAGCCCTTTGGGTTGTTCTGGGGACTAGATCTTACTAGGGGCTTTGTTTATAGTGTCTGACCACTAATGTCAGTTTATTGGAACCAATCATTTGTTTTGTTTTTGTATTCCAGTTAAAAGCGAAGTCTGGCTCTGAAAACGTTTCTTTGTTGCCACCAAGTGGCTGCAGGCGTGATTGCAATGGCAGAGATATTACGTGGGTTTCAGTGATCAGATTTCAGAAAGGATATTTCTGGGCATCTTTTATTGTCTGTATCTCCTCCTCCTCCTTTTTTTTTTGTATTTTGAGACAGGGTTTCTCTGTGTAACCCTGGCTGGTCCTGGAACTCACTCTGTAGACCAGGCTGTCCTTGAACTCACAGAGATCTGCCTGCCTCTGCCTCACAAGTGCTGGATTTAAAGGCGTGCGCTACCACCGCCCGGCGTAAATTATTTTTTATATAAATAACCCACTGTCTCCAGTTGTTACCTCTGTGGGTCCTAGTGTGCCCAAAGCTGTGCAAATGGAATACCACATCTTTTTCTCACAAATAAGTCTTCCAGGTGTTTGGGGTCAGCACTCAGACCCTCTTTTAAATGTCCTTTCTTGTTGCCCACTGTCTTCCAATTATTTCTCCTTTGACAATTTTTCAAGTCTGTCAGCTTGGCTGCTGTCATCACGTATGTATGGCATCTCTGATGTGACCCCCAGTCCTCAACTCTCCTACACTTACGTGGGTGTTGCTGCTGTCGCTGTCCTGTCCACTACTCTGAGGCACTAACTAGCATAGGTGGTGGCTGGTGTCAGACTCTTCACTTGGCCAAACAGTTGTTCAATGACCCAAACAAGATGCCTCCAGAGTAGTAGACTGTAACCCAGAAGCTTTATTTTAGAGTTGTAGCTGGTTAGGTGGCAGGATTAGAAGTATGTACTTGTAGGTAGAAGGCTCAGGATCGTTGTTCAGGTTCAGGGGTAGTAGGCTGACAGAGAGGCTGAAAGAGAAAATTTTGGACATGTATCCAGGGAGGAGTATGAAGGTGCAGGAGAAATGAGTACACTCTAACCACAAGTGACTTAGAGGAGGAAAGGGTTAATTTCACCTTACAGATTACACGCCATCATTGAGGGAAATCAAGGTAGAAGTTCAAAGGCAGGCTTGCTTGCCTTCCCATACAGCATTATGTCTGATCAAGGAACCCACTCCACAGTCAAGGAAGTACAGCAGGTGTGATGGTTTGAAAGAAAATGGTCCCCAAAGGGAGAGGCACTATTAGGAGGTGTGCCCTTGTTGGAGTAGGTGTGGTCTTGTTGGAGGAAGTGTGCCACTGTAGAGCCAGGCTTTGAGGCCTCATATCTGCTCAAGTCATACCCGGTGAGTCAGATGTAGCACTCTTAGCTACTTCCCCAGCACCATGTCTAGCTATGCAGCTGCCTTGCTTCCCACCATGATGATAATGGACTAAATCTGGACTGTAAGTGAGCCACTCCAATTAAATGTTTTCCTTTACAAGAGTTGCCGTGCTCATGGTGTCTCTTCACAGCAATAGAAACCCTAACTAAGATAGCGGGAAATATGGAGGATGCTGCATGCTAGCTGGCTTACAGGGTCATGTCTGGCTAGCTTCTTATGTAGTCCAGGACCACCTGCCTAGGGAATGGTGTTACCCACAGTGGGCTGGGCCCTTCTACATCAATTAACCATCAAGACAGTCGTCCACAGGCCAATCAGAGCTGCGCAATCCCTCAACTGAGAATCCCTTCTCAGATGACTCTAGGCTGTGTCGAGCTGACAGTTAAAGCCAACTGGGAGAGGAGGCAGTGGCTGCTGCATCTGACTGTCTGTGCCGTTCTGTCTTCCTAGCATTCTCTTCCACAGGCCTTTCCCAAGGTTACAGAAGCAGCAAAAGATTGCTGGTCCCAGAAAACTGCAAGTCTGGCAGGGAGCTCCAGGGATGAAACTTTCTTGAACTGTTTCCCATTTGGGGTGGGGCTTTTTTGGGGGGAAATGGAGCTGCCATTGAGTCACATACATTCCTGTAAATAACCCTTCACCTATGCTGGTGCAAGTAAACTCACCTAGATTTGGGTGGACTAGTGTCGTTGACTGGCCTTTGATGCTCTATTTTGGAAATAGACCTTTGTTAATGTCTCCCCATGAGGAACCACACAATGGCAGGTGATGAGCAAACGCCATGAAAGCATGTGCTGATGGCTTAGTAAGAATGGATGGACTGGGGAAGGTTTTGTTTCGCTCTTTGTTGGGGTGTGGTAGGGAGGAAATGTCTCTTGCTTTTTATTCTCTTCTGGTGCCAGCATAGAGATAACAGTAGGAAATATTTATTGAAGAATATTATTTTAACTGTGTAAAGGTGTGCTGCATTTGTTTCTGCTGCATTTGTTTAATGGTGTAAGGATGTGTTGCTTTTGCTTAGGCTGCATTTGTTTTCCCTTGCCTGCCTAAGGCACCTACCTGATTTGGCCTAAGAAAGAGCTGATCAACCAATAGCTAGATGAGAAAGAATAAGTGGGGTTGGCGGGCAGAGAGAATAAATAGGAGGTGAAATCTAGGAGAACAAGGCAGAGAGAGAGGGAGATGCCTGGGGCCAGCCAGCCAGTAAGCCTCCAGACAGACATGGAAGAAACAGGAAAAGTAGAACACATAGAAAGAAGAGGTAAAAAGCCTCAAGACAAAACGTGGATGAAAAGAAGCAGTTAATTTAAGCTACAGAAAAATAGTTACTCAGAAACAAGCATAAGCTAAGGCCAAGCATTCATTACTAACAGTAAATCTGTGTCATGATTTGGGAGCTGGTTGGTGGCCCAAAAGAAAAAGCCTGCTACAGATAGCAACACATGACATTGTAAGAGGATCGCTCTGGAGCTCAAATCCACTTACTGTGTCCTCAGTGTGCCCTCTGGGCTTAATAATAAGACTGTGTAAGGCGGTGCAGGCATTGATGGACGTCATAGTTAAAGAGTATGTATGCTGAGAAATGCTTTCTAAAGAGAAGCACGAGTCAACTCTCTTCTGTGATTGTTTAACCTATGGCCTTTAAACCTTAGCTTTTCTCCACAGAAGGCCATTTCTTAACTCTTCCATTCTGCACAAGCAGCTTTTTCTGGCCTCTCTGGGGCTCTGGGAAGAGGTAGGGGAGGGCACCAGGAGAAGTGTATAAAGAAGGCAAGGGGAGAGCCAAGCTCCCTGTTCTAAATTCAGGGCCAGGCTGGCAGTAACCACAATCAGCCATTGCTCCAAGGGCTCCAAGTTGGCCATAAAGAATGAATGACCAGAAAAGGTGTCCCCCAATTATTTTTACATTGAAGATGCAGAGATTACAGACACTCAGTAGAGCCCATCTCAGATCCAGGCTGGCTCCCAGGGCAGGCTGGCAGTCACCCAGGAGACATCCATCTCTGGAGAGCTCTGGGAGTCAGGGTCTCACCTGTTAGGGGATGCTCAGACCCATGTGTGTGCAGGCCTCCATGTTTCTCACATAAAGTTGGCTGAGCTGATTGCTCTTTGGTGGACAGTCAAGGAGACCAGATCCTCTGTCTCTGTCTGACTCCTCCAGGGGCTTTCCCTGGCTACAGCATCATTCGGGGCTGCAGAGCAGATGCAGTAAGGGCATCAGTGGCAGCAGTGAGGTTATGGGACGGCTGTCACCAATGCAGATGGGTCAGCTAAGAAGGCTTTGACTTTTACACCAGCTTGGAATATGTACTCAGGCTTCACAGAGCCCTCTGGTGTCCGCTGATAGCATGAGACACTGAGTGCATAGCCAGGCTTATGACACTGAGAGAGTAGCCAGGCGGTCAAGCGCTGTCAGTCAGCATCATGGGCAGCCTCCAGGAAGTAAGCATCCAGTTTCCTCTGTGATGGCAAGCATTTTCCTGTTGTAGACATTGCCATTGGCAAAGATCTACCTTGCTGGATGATCAGCTCGGAGGAGAAGGGATACTCACCCGCTTGGCTTCACTGGTTCCCACTGTCTCTATCTTTATCAGCAGCATATCACTCAGAATTTCAATGTTGCCTATGGAGATGTTAGCGGCGAGGCCTAGAAGCTAGAGAAAGGAGGTCTTCTGGGGGCCCACACCAATGTTTGGGGCTGGCACAATTACTACATAAGGGGCAATGACACCAGTGTGGACAACAGTTGGTATCGTATTGGTCAGCAGCATGGACCTGATTTCAGTGAGGCCCTCCTTGGTGGACAAGAAGTTCACCTGCTCCCAGATACAAGGCAATAGTTTCTCCAGAGCTGAATTGTTCTCCAGATGCCCCATGCAGTCATTGCACACCATGCTGTGCTGGCTAATCTCCACTGCCAACCTGACAGGATCCAGAATCACCCACGAGCTAATCTTCTGGCCACATCACTTGTTGCTTATCTAAATTAAGGTTAGCGTCTGAGAATGTCTGTGAGGATTATCTTGATCATGTTGATCAATGTGGGAAAACATGCCCACTGTGGGTGGAACCATCCCCTCCACTTGGGTTCTGCAATGTATAAAAAGGAAAACTGGAGCCTTTGAGCACATGCATCCGTTTGTTCCGCTCTGCCTTTTAGCTAAGATGCAATGTGTCCAGATCCCTCGAGTGCCTGCTGCTGTGCCTTCCCCACCATGATGGCCTGGAAGGTGCAGCAGAAACATAACTAGCCCAGTGGTGTTCTTGGTCCATGAGCACCATAGCTTTCCCTTTAAGGACATTCAGATCTGCTGCACCTGTCAGTAGCCCACACTGTCTCTCTCTGCAGCAAAGCGTTTTGGGTAATCATCCACAAGCCAGATGATCTTAAGGAAGTGTTGTATGTCCAGCCTCCACTCCTGCCCCCATCATTGATAAACCCTGTTTGGAAATCATGATGACGTGTTAGGGATTGCCAAGCAGGGATTAAAGATGACATCAGGTCAATTAGGATGCCTGGCAAGAAGCAGAATATTCTTTTTCTCCCCACATAGAATAGAGGGTCAGGAAAGTAAAGGTCAGGTGTATGTTTTGGTTTGGATTGTTCTAGAAGTAGGTCCCAAGACAAGAATTCAAGTGTATTCAAAGGTCTGGGAGGTATCCCAAGAAACCCATAGGAGGGTAGGAAAGTAAGGTGGGGAAGGGACCCAGCATGCTGGTGTATTATCAGCCCACTTAAACTGTGGGCGACTGAAATCTCGCCTCGGGGTTCAGGGAACAGCAAGGCCTGAGAGATGAACCAGGAGAGTCCATCGTACGATGGTTTGAAGGTTGACCCTTGTCTAGGCACTGAGCTCCTGCGATCTTATTTTATTTACATGTGTATCCAAGATCGAATCTTGGTTGCTCCTCTCTCCCTAGACCTATTCTTCAGCAATGAGGTTGGGTAGGTTAACTCATTATTTTACCGTAGGGTGAAATTTAAGGGGCATCCAAACAAATCTACAAGCCCCACCAACAACCTAGCTATCAAACAGTTTTTAATGCAATATATAAAAAAAGAAGAGAAACGATACAAAAAAATCCATGATGAACAAACTATTAGAACTTTTAATCAACAGGATCAGTAACCTTGCTGAGCTGAACCACATTGAAGCCTGAGGCAAAAGGAAAAATCAGTGCTACTGATTGTGTTCCTGATGGATTGTTTTGTACTTGGTCGAATGTTTAAAAAGTTATTGCATTAAAACATAGTCTTGATCACTAACCTTTCCCCCACACCCTCATGTATTTTTTCTGTTTTCTACTACTGTAATGGAATCCCACAGCCAGGGTAAATCACAGAGAGTGGAGGATTATTTAGCTGATTGGTCTGGAGGTTGAGTTTAAGGGCACGGTACCCACTTCTGGCAAGGGCCTTCCTTCATGCCAGTGACTGTCTGCAGATCATGAGGTGGCACAGGGCGTTATGAGGTGAAGGAGCTCATTGGAGACAGCTAAACCGGAGCTTCTGATGGATTCTTGTGGCGACTAGCCCACTTGTCTCTAGTACCCGTGGTTTCTCTTAGGCAGTCGTAAGTATCCTTTTGCCTTTGTCCATCAGCTCAGATGTGTCCACTCACACTAGGGCTCCCAGGAGACATCAGTGGCTACTTGTGGAACCCTCTTTCCCCCATGTGTCCAAGTCCTCCCACACCTGTGCATATTCTTGTATAAACACAGAGGTGTTCAATCCCATTGTGTTTGTAGAAAGACAATTTTTTTAAATTAAACTCTGCATTTAGCCATTTCTCTGCAGGGCGTCTTGGGGCACCCTGTGGCACAATCTTAGAGCTTCAGCCACGTAAATGCCCTCTGATCTTTCTTTATCCCTTCTGTAGTATTTCTATTTACTTACCTTTCCACATTGGCAGTAGGCCTGACAAAGGTGTTCCCAAGGGATTAAGGCAAATACCTTTTTTCCTGGTCATATTTTCTCACTATCTCTTTCCTTTGCTCCACCATCTTATTGTGGGTTTGATACATTCCTGGTCTCACTAAATTCCATCTTATGGCTGCTTACAAGAAACTCTAGGCTCACACCTTCATGCTCTGCCCTTGATATGAAAGGGAAGGGCTCTGTAATCAAGGACGTCATTCTGTGTCCTCAGTAAGGCCAGCTTTTAAAGCCACTATCTCCAGACAGATTCCAGATAAGCTATGGCCTTTCCATTTTAGGGGTGCGTCAACACTTCTCTTAAAGTAATAAGTATCTTTAACATGGAGAAGGGGGCTGAAGAGATAGTTCTTTCTGTTCAAGCTTGAGGAGCTGAGTGCAATTCCAAGTACCTACAGTAAAAACTGGTCAAGGTGATGTGTGGCTTTGATTCCAGTGCTGGGGAGGTGGAGAGGGGAGAATCCCTGGGGCTCACCGGTCAGCCACTCTAGCCGAATCAGTGAACTCCGGGTTCAGTAAGGAACCCTGTCTCAAGAAGCAGGGTGGGGAGTTAATGCAGAAGATATCTGACATTGACTTCTGGCCTCTGTGCCTACTATGTGCACTCATGGACATGCGCACCCATACACACAATAGAGTGAGGATTGGTTGGAAAACAGGGGATCTGTCTGATAGATTCAGAAACATCTCGGGGTTGGGGTGACAGATGGCTCAGCAGTTAAGAGTGTGTTGTACCTGTGCAGAGGACTCGAGTGCAGTGTGCTGGGTTAGGCATTCACAACCTTCTGTAACTCCAGCTCCAGGGGACTCTGTCACCTCTGGCTTCCTTGGACACTTGCACTCAATGTTCACATACCACTACAACTTATACACATAACTCAAAAAATGTTTAAAAAGCCCAAAACATTACCTCTCTAGATAGCCGGAGGGGTCCCCGACTTTCTAACCCAAAACATTACTTCTCTGGACAGCTGGAGGGGTCCCTGACTTTCTAATACCTTTATTAGTATCTCGAGTATTTCTGAAGAGTTCTGGTAAGTTTTATCTAGCATTCCCTCCCTACATGAAAGCAGAGACTTCCACTTTCTCCTTTCAGAGGTCATGCTTGTGGAAATTCTGATTTTCTTGATGTGATGACCATCCTTGATTGTTATCTTGACTACATCTGGAATTAACTGAAACCCAAAAACCTGGGTACAGCCATACAGAATTTCTTTCTTNTTCTTCTTCTTCTTCTTCTTCTTCTTCTTCTTCTTCTTCTTCTTCCTTCTTTCTCTTCCTCTTCTTCTTCCTCCTTCTTCTTCCTTCTTCATCCTCCTCCTTCTTCACCCTCCTCCTTCCTTCTTCTTCTTCCTTCCTTCTTCCTCATCTTCCTCATTCTTCTTCCTTTTCCTCCTTCTTCCTCCTCTTCCTCCTCCTTCTTCCTTTCCCCTCCTCTTTCTTCCTTCTTATTTTCCTCCTCGTCCTCCTCGTCCTCCTCGTCCTCCTCGTCCTCCTCGTCCTCCTCG
>LOJH01029328.1:2245-17457 GCA_001685095.1 Ellobius talpinus
AGAGCTAGTTCCAGGACAGGCTCCAAAGCTACAGAAAAACCCTATCTCAAAAAAAATCGAGAAAAAAAAACCTTAACATTATTTGGGCCAGTGAGTTGGCTCAGTGTGTAAAGGCACTTCACTTTCTACCAAGCCTGGCAACCTGAATTCAGTTCCTAGAACCCACATGTTCAAAAGAGAAAACTTTCCTACATGTCATCCTTTGAATTCCACTTGTTTATTATGGCATGGGCACCCTACACTCATAAGCATACACACAATTGTAAGGAAAAACAAAAGCTTAGATTCAAAACATTAAAGTAAAATTATTTTAAAACCTTTATATTAATAATAATTACATTGATTCTTTCCCCCTTATGAATTGAAAGTCTGCAGGTTCAAATAAAGAAGAAAAGGGGAAGAAAGGGAAGAAAGGAAAAGCAAAAGACGAGCCTGTGATGAAGCAGCCACAGAAGCCCAGGGGGGGACAGCGGGCTCTCGATGTTGTTAAGAAGGAGCCACTGTCCCTTCAGGTTCTGACTCAGGACATACACGACTTGGCTGTAGATGATCCACATGATGACAAGGTGAGTGTTCCCAAATGGGGTGACCAGAGCCAGGGTTAGTCCAAGATAAGTCAGTCTTCATCATAGAAACAAAGCCTCAAAGATAAAATTAGTTTCACAAAAAATGTGCAGCTGATAAATTGATTAGATGCCTTTGGAAAATTAGTTTGGGGCTAGAAAGATGGCCTTTTGTAAAATGCTTGCCATGGGACCTGAGTTCTAGCCCCAGAACTGGTTGTAATTTATATACTTATTTACTTACGATCCCCGTACTGGGGTGGCTGTTGGCCGGGGAGCAGAGCCCACTCAGCAAGCTCCAGGGCCATGAAAAATCTTGTCTTAAAGTAGATGGTATTTCTGATGACATCCAAGATTGCCCTCTGACCTGCACAGGCACATGCGCACAGGTACATATGCACATAGCACACACAAAGTAACAGTTTTATGGGAGAGGTTTCACATGATTCCAATGGAACTCAGTTAAAATAAGGAAATATTGGGCTTATCTTAAGTAGAAAATAAAGTTTTACTTGTGTAAACTTTTCTAGAGGATTATAAGCTTTATTGTATTATATAATATTAAAAATAACTATGTTGTCAGAGGTTAGGTCTCAGTTGTAGAAGCAGGAAGAAATATTTTTTCCAGCTAAGGTACTTACTTAATGGTGTTATCAAATAAATCATTTAAAAGTCACAGTTAAGTATATCTTTGTACAGGAGTAGGTAAAATTCTTGAAATGCTGAGTTTTTAAAAATAAATCTGTATAAAGTACAGCCTGAAAGTTAACAGGTGGGGTAATCACTGTAATCCTGACTTGGCTGTTCTTGCTTGGGCCATACTGCTTTTAGTAAAGTGTGAGTTACCTGTTTAGTGAGATGCTTGTAGGAATTTTTTATCACTATTCTTTTTCCCTCTACTGAGCAGTGTTTTTAATGTTTCTAAATTTCACTTTTGTTCACGAGTTTTTCTATTATTGCTATATGTGTAGTTTTATCTGTAAACTTTAGGCCCAGAAATATCCATACCAGATATGATGGCACATAGCTAGAATTCTAGAACTTCAAAAGCCAAAGCAGAAGGAAGGAGCAAAAGTATGATGTAGTGATATTTCATTTGTATTTTAATAAATAAAGTTTTCCTGAAGACCAGAATGCAAAACAGCCACACTAGTCAGCCATAGAGGCCAGGTGGTGTGGTCTTTAATCCCAGGACTAGAGAGGAATATAAAGCAGATGAGACAGGAACTCACTCTTTCAGTCTGAAGATTTCATAGAGGTAAGAGCTCTCTAGTGACTGGCTGCTTTGCCTTTCTGAACTTCAGGTTGAACACCAATATTTGTCTCTGGGTTTTTATTAATCATGCTACAGTATGAGGCCAGCTTAAGATATGTAGCAAATTAGGACAAGGGAAAAATTCCTAAGAGGTATTATTAATCTTTCATGGATATGAATTCTGGGCTAAATGGCAGTGAAGTAATATTAAGAGGTTGGGCTTTTAGGAAGTGAAGTAATGCCCTTATGAGATTAAAGGGATCTCTCAAATGAAAACCTGGCAATCAAATGCCAGTTTTTGTTGTTACTGTTTTAAGAGTCTCATGTACTGGGCGATGGTGGTGCACACCTTTCATCCCAGCACTTGGGAGGCAGAGAGAGGAGAATCTCAGAGTTCAAGGCCAACCTGGTCTACAGTGTGAGTTCCAGGACAGCTAGGACTACACAGCTAGTCTCATGTAGCACAGACTGGTCTTAAACTTGTTGTTGCTGAGTAAGCTCCTCCTGCCTCAACACCTCGGGTGCTGGGATTACAAATGTGTGCTACTGTACTCTACTAAGGGACCATTTCAAGACAAGTCTTCACAAAACCTACTGCTGTCCTGATCTTGAACTTTTAGCCTGCAGAACCATTAGGTGTAAATTTATTATTTAAAAAATTGTGGACTCTGAAATCTCGTTACAACAGCCTAGTTTGTCTCCAAATAGGTATTGTTCACGTAACTTAAATACACAAAATTAAGTTTATCTCAATATTTAAAGTTTATCTTAAAATTGTTGGCAAACTTTTTTTTTGAGGTTCTTTTTGTAGGATTACTTTTCTCTAGCAATATTAAACTTGTCATTTCAGGTTGTCTCTACAACTTAACATGACTTCATCATATACTTTAAAAGATTTTTGTCACACTGGTTAAAAAAACTTATTTTTTCTTTTAATGGCAGTGCTTTATAAAGTATTAAATATGTACATACTAATCCACTTTAGAGTTTTAGGGGATCCAAGTTGTATTCTTCAGTTTTCTATTTTATTAGTTATATATAACAGCCTTATATCAATTATATCAATTTTTTTCTGCTTAGTGCATATTGGTACAAAAGCTGAATTTAATCTTTGTTTGGATCTAGGAAGAACACGATCTGGATCAGCAGGGAAATGAGGTATGATTTGAGTGGGGTTGCTATTCCATCTCACTGTAATCTTTACCAGAACATCAGCTACCACTCCAGACTAAGCTAGATGATTGTGCAGATCTCAAATTATTCTTTGTTTTTGTTGTTTGACAGGGATTCAGAATGTAGCCCTGCCTGGCCTGGAACTTGCTTTGCGTTATTGAAAGGTCTTGAATTCAAGAGATCTGTCTGCCTCTGCCTCCTCAGAGCTAGGATTAAAGGTGTGCACCACTATGCCTAGCCTGAAAATATTCTTTATCCCGCCCCTTCCTTTGTGCCTCAAAATTATTACTGTGGGAGATAATAACCACTTTTTATAGTATTCTGTAAATTAATTTGAAAGTTCAGCACCAAGCATTTTGCCCTTGTAGATAGTCCACAAATGAGAACTAGTTTAAGGAGATCTGAAATTTCTCCGTAAGAACAGAAGATGGCTCAACAGTTAAGAGCACTTGCTGCCCTCCCAGAGGACCTGAGTTCACTTCCCAGCCTCTATACGGGGCCACTCAGCACCATCTATAGCTTTAGTTTTAGGAGATTTGATGTCCTCTTCTAGTCTCCATGGACACACACGCATGCATGCACAGACACACATACACACAAAATATACTTTTTTCGCTGACACATAAATACACACACATATATTTAAAAAAAGGAAAGTAGCCTAGACTTGCTCAACTTTGGCACTGTTAGCATTTTGGAGAGCATGATCCTTTGTTGCCAGGCCTATATAACATAAGTTAACAATACACATGGCCTAAACCATTAGATGCCACTCCTTTTATTCTGAAAGCCAAAACTATGTCTAGATATTGATGAATCTCCTGTAGCGGGAGCAAAGTCCCTGATTCAAAATCATTGCTCTAGCTGAAGTGTGGTAGCACACACCTGTACTCAGAGACAGGTGGGTAGATTTCTGTGTTTTGTCAGCCTGGTCTACAATAATGAATTCAGGGACAGCAAGAGCTACACAATGAGACTATTTTGTCTAATGGGATAGCTCAGTCTGTCAAGTGATTGTCATGCATGCATGAGGACCTGAACTCAATCTCCAGAACCCACATGAAAAACCAGGCAAGGCAGCATAGCATGTACCTTTGTATAATCTTGGCACTAAGGAAGTGGAAACAAAAGGCTCCCTGGAGCTTGCTGACCATCTAGGCTTGCTCAGTTTGTGAGCTCTGAATTCAGTAAGAGATTTAAATAAGTTCAAGAATAGAGGCTTCTATACATGAAAATCACTGGTCTAGCCCACATTTTAAGTCCTGTTTTCTTGCAACAGACTTAAACTCCTTGTATTCATGTGCATCTTTTGAATCCACAATAGCTTCCCTGCAGCTTAGTCCAACTTGTCTTCCTCACCTCTCTAAATGTCATTAAATGGTGCTTTGAAAACTGTTCCTATTGTTAAATATTCTAGGCCAAAACTGTAAGTTGTAAAGGATATATATTGAAACACTACTTTTCAGTTCTTTGGAACTATAAAGCAGAGTTGAGGCACTGCTGTCAGCTTATATATTTTTCAGAAAAGGCTAAACATATGTATTATGTATTCAGATGTTAATTTTTAGATCTTGCCTTTATGATGGTGTGATTTGAACAGAGGGTCTCTGCATGTTAGGCAAGGGCTCTACTATTCAACACCCTACCTCCTCCAACACCTAATGTTCTTTTTTAAAGTTTGGCATAATTTCCTTTTCTAATTGTTTTCATTTTCCTTTTTTAGGAAAATCTGATTGATTCTTTGACAGGGCAGCCACATCCTGAAGATGTACTAATGTTTGCTATTCCAATTTGTGCCCCTTACACCACCATGACAAATTATAAGTAAGCCAGTATTATTTCATTCATAACACAATGCCTTTATGAATCTCTTTGCGATCTCCATGTAGTAACTCATGTAATGTTTTTTTGGGTTTTTTGTTTGTTTTAAAGATACAAAGTGAAACTTACTCCTGGAGTTCAGAAAAAGGGAAAAGGTAATTTAGAGTTTTAATTGTGATTTTAAAATAGTTTAACTGACTCAACCAGAAGTACATTCTTCAGCTCTCTATTTACAGCTGCAAAGACAGCCTTGAATAGTTTCATGCATTCCAAAGAAGCAACAGCAAGAGAAAAAGACTTATTCCGCAGTGTGAAGGTAAAGTCTTCCTTCAGAACTCTGGGGACTGGTGGTGTGGTCCAGACATTTTCTGTTGTCTTGATTCAGTGCTGTCTTACTAGGAGCCACAAATAAGTATAATCAGCTCAGCAAAGGTTATAAATGCCTTTCTTCTGACAGTAGAATATAATCATCCTAAACATGATTTACTGAATGGGATATTAAGCACTTTTCTTTTTTTAGGACACAGATTTATCAAGGAACATTCCTGGCAAAGTGAAAGTGTCTGCACCTAATCTTCTTCATGTAAAGAGAAAATAGCTGAAATGAGTCCTGAGACACTGGGAAGAGCCAGTTTTATAGCTTTTGGAAGTCACAGGTGCAGATGTGTTAATAAGGACGTCTACATTTACAAATGAACACATTGCCTAGCTATTATCACCAAAAGGACTTAAGATTTTTTTCAAGATAGATATATATATAAACTGTCACAATAGTATTTCCTAAAATATTTGTGAGAAGTTAAATGATACACACCTGTAATTGTTCTACATTTTATTGAAATTCTTGAGGTTTCATTTAATGATGTAAAGACCCTGAAGTGGCTCAACTGCATTAACTACTGACCCGAGGTTTACTGTCGATGACTTCTAATACACATATATTATGGCCAATCATGAGGGGTTTTGTTTGATTTTTGTGGGCAATTAAACACTTAGGATTTGTGTCTTAAAAGTTTTGTCAAATTTTGCATCATATGCAAAGAAATAACAGGAAGGTGACATTATTTCTGTGCATCACCCTAATTTCTTCCTTGTAATGTCACTCGGTTGTGTGCCATTTTCTTTTCCATTTCTAGCAGCTATCGAATAGTATCTTAATCTCTACTATCAGAAGTACATTTTATAAAAAATGTTATACCTGTTCTTGGTACAAAAAGCCAATGCAATGATTTTTTTTCTTTTTTTTAACTTTAACAATAGACAGTTACGTGTTAAATACATTTATTGTAAACTTTAGACACAAAAATAGGTTCTCTAGGCCATCCACATGCACATAAAACCCAGAAAGCTGCAAACTACAACAATGTATATAATTATACAAAGGATGCCACTCTCTGACAAATACAGGGTTGTCTTCCATGCAAGTAGATCAGAATTATTATCTCTGAAGCCTTATGATCCTGAAGTGTTGTTACTACCGAACCTCTGATTAACACTGTGGAGTAGGTGTTTTGGAAGGCAGTTCCATGAGTTGGCTAGCATTTCTTTAAAGCAAATGACTGCTTCTAAGCTTAGCCTAAAAGTGGACAAGGAAAGAGAAAAATAATTTTACATTAACTTGAATAAAGATTCATTATTACCTTTAAATAATCATATACCTGGTACCAAGTACCTGGTAAGAACTTACCGAACAAGAGATTTTGGTTGAACTGAGAATATAAGTACTTCATTACTGTGTGCCTAGAAGAAAAGAAGCCCAAGTTAAAAGGCAAGTGCTGAAAGCGGGCTGGCGTGGTACACTCTTGTAACCCCGGCTCTAGGATGCAAGGCAGCAGGAGGGCAGGAGCTGGACCCCGAGCTGGGAATATATAGCTCAGTGGTGAAATGCTACCTAGGATTCACAGGCCTTGTGCTCAGTCCTAAGCAATGCAGAAAAAAAGAGGGTCTGGAGAGACAAGAGAGATGGCTCAGCTGTCTACTCTTCCAAAGGACCTGTGTTCAGTTTCCCGTACCAACTTGGGGCTGTTCACAACCAACTGCAACCCCAGCTCTAGGGGGGGTCTGATAGCCCTCTTTTGGTTTCCATGAGAACTACATGCACATGGAGCACAGACATACATGCAGGCAAAACACCTTTAATCCCAGCACTGAGGAGGCAGAAGCAGGTGGATCTCGAGGTCAAGGCTAACCTGGTCTACAGAGAAGAGTTCCAGAACAGGGCTACATGGAGAAACCCTATCTTGAAAAATCAAAAATAAAAGAAAAAAGCCCAGCAAGGTCACCTGATAAAGGCTCTTGTCACCATGAGTTAGATCTAACAACCTAGATAGATTCCCAAGACCCACACCAATTAACTACAAGTATTGTCTTCATCCCATGGCGCACATGCACGTGTGCCTGCACACACACAAATATTTTCCAAAAATATGTTCAATAACAGCAAAGGTATACTTACAGCTCTATGATGGACCAGCAAATTGTTTGCACAACCACCAAAAACAATGACTTCTCCTTCATCGCTTGCACAAGCTGTATGCCATAACCTGCATGTAAAACAAAAGTGAGTTCAGTAACTCAAAAGTCCAAACTGATCATTTGAACTACACTGTAGAGCTAGTGATAGAAAGACAGATTTCAAGGTAGTTCAGACCAAATATAGTAAAAACCCATTCTCAAGAAAAAACTTTTTATAAGGCCTGCCTTGGTGTGGAACACAATGGAAGTGGAGGCAGGTGGATCTCCAAATCTGAGGTCAGTCTGGTCTACAAAATGAGGGATTTTTAACCAAACAATCTAGGTCTTTGTTAGCTAAAAGTCTTATGGGAGCTAAGCAGTGAATGGCAGGGTGAGTTGGCCTCACACACAGTATCTCAGACTGAAATTACTAAAGCTCTCCAAACTTGTAATTCCATGGAAAGGTCATTTCTGCCAAATGTTTTAGCAGAATGAGGCTTGGATGAAAAAAAATGGAAGCTGGCATATTTAAATACACTTTAAATACCAATGCTAAGTATGTAATTGCCTGTAGCAATTCCTTTGGAGAATAAATAGAATATCCCATCAGTGTTTAAAAAATTTAGTGTCTCATGTAGCCCAGAGCCCCTATCTCCTGACCCTCCTGCTTCTGGCTCCTATGGGCTGGGATTACGGGAGTGTGTCTCCTCACCTGGCATGAACAATTCTTGGTTTGATTTTTTTTCCCATGTATATTCTTGAAAAATGTTAAAAGCATTACCACTGTTCTTCATCTAGATTGGGTATGATGTTAAACTTTAATATGAGTACCAGATTTTCCTAAGAATGTCGGATAAAATTCAGCCAAAACATCCTCAGTTCTTACCAGTCCTGTATACTCATGGGATTTAGCAATGAATTATAAGAAATTATACCTTTCAGGTAGTTCATACCTTGGCTTTTCAGTATAAGGATGATTAAACTGAATCCACTCATTTTTACTGATGCAGTAAGTCCAGGCATCACCTAATTAAAGAAAAAGCTATGAAGCAGTGTTAAACTTAGAGGGCACAGCTTTAGCAAGAAACATATCCTGTTCCCTGTTCTCCTTAGTTACAGAAATAAGGCCTCTGCTTGTACAACCTTTCAACAGGGATTTTAAGTGCTCCACGTAATTTTTTTAAACAAGGCAGAATGGATTTAAGTACAATTAAATGGATATGTACAATTAAATGGATATGTACAATTAAATGGATATGTACAATTAAAAGCTGTTACAGGGTCAACATGAAGTCAACCTGAAAGGATACAGTTAGGACAGAATTTCAGTGAGTAGTATACTACAAATGCATAATTATGATATATGATGATAATGTATCTATTTAAAGGACTCACTTAGTGGCTGCTTTTCAGTGGTAAATCCTCCAAAGAGAAAAAGATGATCTGAAGAGACTGGTGTCAGTGAGTGCCAGGATCTGCCAACGGGGCATATGCCTTGTGGAATTCTAAAAATAACAGCTGAGTTATATTATCTGTGGTTAGTCTGGGAGGTCACTCAGTCAATAAAGTGTTTGAGAACCCCAGTTCTATCCACAGAATCCACACATTATTTAAAATGGGGGTGGGGACAGGCTTGATGCATGCTTGCAATCCATTGCTGGGGAGGTGAACCCCTAGAGTAGAGTATGCTGGCCTATCCTATTAGGCAAATCCCAAGCCAGGGAGAGACCATATCTCAATAGCAAAAAGAGATTCACACTCAGAATCCAAGTACTTGGGAGGCTGAGGTAGAAGACTTGCACAAGTTTGAGGAGAGCCTAGGCTACGTACTAAGTTCCATGCTAACCTGTACTACAGTGTAATACCCCGTCACAAGAACAAAAACCACCCAAAAGTAGAAAAGGTGGACAGCACTGAATATACCAAAGACTATACTTAATCTCCACATGCACATGTCATCAACCTTACACACGAAAATCTGTTTAAAGCAGCTATCACAGAGGAATGCTAAAAAGATTTCTTTTAAAATTTACATGGATTATTAGAAAAAGAAAACTTGAAAAAGGCTTCCTGAAATCTCAGGAGATGGCTCATCAAGGAAACTGCCATAAAAGCATGGGGACCATTCAGATCCCCAGCACCTACATAAGTAACAAGAGGACATGGCAGCCCACCTCTAAGTGCATGTAGTGGCACTGAATGGCATTTAGAAGGCCTCAAGGAGATCCTCTAAGCAGGCAGGCAGGCCAGCTCTATTGGCGCTCTTGGTTTAGCTGAGAGAACCCTTCCTCAATGAATACAGTAGACAATGTTTGAAGACCCCTGATGTCAGCTTTGGACCTATACACACCTACACACCACAACATGCACCCACACAAACATACATCATGTATGCACATCTTAAATCCAGACACATGCTTAAAAAGAAACCTCTCAGTATTAACTACATACTTTATACTGAACTATATTCTTTGAAGCAGATCAACTTTAGACTTTCTCTTTTCAGCAAACATGCTGTACCAGGCACATAGTTAAGAAGACTGGAAATAAAAATAAAATTCTTTCCTGAAGGACCCCAGTAAGAAACTGAAAGCACGTTCACTACATACTAGTAGGGAGTGGGCACAGGGTCTGAAATGTACCTTGAAAAGCTTTTCTAAATATCTAAAGTAATACCTACAATTCATTCCACTCCCATGTATCCAGATTAAGGCAGTGAAGATCATTCATTCTAGCATCCTAAAAAAGAGTAAGTAAGTAGTTACCATATAAAGCATCCAAAATCAAACCATTAAAAACTGTTTCTATACTCACTCGGTATCTGCCACCAAACACAAAGCCCTTGTTTCCAACAGTTGCGCAAGCATGGGCAGCACGAGGTGAAGGAGCTTTACCCTGTTAAAAAAATGTAAAAACAGCTTCATAAATATGTGGACTTTATAAACAGAGGGAAAATACCATTTTTTCTGAATATCATAGAACAATAATATGCCAGATACTCAGAAATGCCAAAGTACAGATTTGTTGTTGACAGCAACAGTATTAAAAGCAATATTAAATATTAAAAACAGTATTAAATACCACAGATGAACATTTTACTATTTCTGAGACTGTTACTGAATGAGTTATGTCAGTATGGCTGCTGTTTAAAAAAAAAAGACTAGCACATTGTATAGTATCTTTAGAAGGAAAGAAATCTAATCTTTAACTTCCAGTGTAAAGCTCAATTTAGTTACTAGCAAATGAAGGTACAACACAGCCTCTATATATTAGTTAAACTTCTGAGGTTATACTCCTTGAAGAGCAAGAAAGCTACAGATCGCACCCTCCAGAAAACAAGAATGAACTGTCAGTTTCAGACCCTTCCAACTCTGGTACCCTGTTCTCTAAGCACACTTCCTTCATTAACTCACGGTGGTGATGGGCTGGCTCCAGACAAACGTTTCAGTGTCTAAAATATGTACATGATCGTTCCATCCTCTTGGATGACTTGAATTCTATGGAAAAGCATCTGCATTATTTTACAAATACTGTTTATAAAATTATACAACTCTTGCTTGCCCAATTTATTAACAAAACAAACAAAACTACTGGTCAAGTAGTGGACAAACCACTCTGCATGTATACCTAAAATGACTTCTGGGCTGGTAAGATGACTCAGCCAGTAAAGGCACTTGCTGTCAAGCCTTTATTGAATGCCCAGAACCCACATGGTGGAGGGAGAGAACCAATTCCCCCAAATTGTCCTTACTTGGAAACACACTTGCACAAAGTCATGCATTCACACACACACAAATTTTCAAAATGTAATAAAAAGTTCACCAAGTTAAAAAAAACAAACGTATTTTCAACATACTAAGTAGACCATAGGTAATATGAAACTTCACTTACCCAAAAAGATGTTTCATCAAATTCAAAAGTTCCCAGTACTTTATCTTCAGGTAAATATCCATATCCTCCAAAAAATATTAACCTGTTTGATATAAAACCAAACCATAAAAGATTTAAGTATCTATAAGCTAGGTCATAGTGTTTTTGTAAATGTTGATTATATGGAATGAGTTGGGTATAACTGAATATATGAAAATACTCAAATAATAATGCTTAACATGCCAACTAGCTTTTAGGTGCTAGGTTAAATGAACTCATGTATTTACTATGTGATGTGCTCCATGCTTATTTATAATGCTGACTAGGGTACTTACAGGGTAACTATATTCTGTACAAAAGGCCAAACCTACAGTGCGTCTAACGTACTTGTTTTTATATACCCAGACACCAAGTTTGTCCTTTGACGATGGAGGAATTCCTTGGCAATCAATTCTTTCCCACTGTAACACTCTGTCTGCAGACCTTGAATCCAGCATGTAGAACTGTCAGAAGCAATGATTTCAGTTAGTTTTGGATACATAGAAAACTCATATTGGCATTTGTTTTGAACTGTATTTTATGATAAAGGAAGGTGTCATGTAATTCAGTGCTAAGTCTGACTGCAGACTGACTGCCACACTGGTCTGGATCAAGATTCTGAATTTACAACAGAATATAAAAGTTTTTTTTTCAATTTTATTTATATTTTATGTATGACCACTCTGCATGTATACCTGCATGCCAGAAGAGGGCATCAGATCCTATAACAGATGTTGTGAGCTATCATATGGTTGCTGGGAAGTGAACTCGGGACCCTCTGGAAGAGCAGCCAGTGCTCTTAACCGCTGAGCCCCCTAGAATGTAAATTTCTTATATCACTAACACTTTAAAAATGTTCAGCTACTTTTGTTTTCATTAGCTACACTTCTATGACAAAGGAATTGGCTATGTGGTCATTTGTATCTTGGCACAAGCTCCACATGTTACCCTAATTTTGGATAAGCAGCTTGAATTTTTCTGATTTTATGTGTTTGTTTATAGCAGGACCATGTTACAAAAAAACCCCACAAAAACAAAACCCTAGGCTCTCAAATTCAACTGAACACGTCTTCCTGCCTAATTACTTCAAGGGGCTAAAAGATCAGTCCATACTTAGACTACTGGGTCTAATATCCTCTTCTGGCCTCCACAGGCACCAGGCACACACGTGGTACAAAGATATACACATAGGCAAGACACTCATGCACATGAAAATAAATCCTAAAAAAAAAGGTTAAATACTGGTCTAAGGACTCGAGTTCAGGTAACAGAACACACATCCCTCACCTTTCTGAGACACCTAAGTTTCCTTCTGGTCAAAGGTGACCTCTGAACTCTAGCCATGTTAGTAACTATTAGTCATCCTGTTACCCACTCCCCAGAAACCAGCCTCACTCCCTCCTAAGCCTTTTCAGGTCGTATCCGCTTATTTTCCTGCCATATCTGCATTTGTTTATGTAAGGAAAGAAGGAATGGAGTGGAGCCTAAGTGACACCACAGTGTTCCTCCCAGATCTCAAAATCACAAAGCCACCTGACATTTCCTTGAATAAAACAGACCTGCAAGTCTCCACGTTGTGACTTGTCACTGTTCAATTGAAGCACTGCCTGCTGAGTAATCACTTGTTCCATTCCACCCTACAAACCCAACAGAGCTGTTACTGTGCACCAGACTCTGCATGGCTCCACCGAATGGTTACACGGCAGTCATTTAGTCACTCCTTTAGGTGTCTCTTCCAGAATGTGAGCTCCTGGACTCAGGAGCTGCATCATTCATCTCCTGTCTCCAGTGTCCAACTTTGTACTCTGAGTATAAATGAGTAATAGGAGTCTGCCTATAAACCATGTGCCTTTCTGGAACTTCATCTGTCTTTAACTGGCCTAAAAACAACTGAATTCTTTTTGCCTACTTGGAAAAAATCAAAGCAGCATGTGTCCTAGGGCATCATTAGGTTATTGGTTTTTCAAGACAAGTCCTGGCTGTCCTGGAACTCAATCTGTAGACCAGACTGGCCTCAAGTTCACAGAGATCCACCTGCTTCTGCCTCCTGAGTAACTAGAATTAAAGGTGTGCACCACCATTACCCAGCTTTTCTTTTTTGAGTATTAATTTATCCCTATGACTTTGAGTTCACTTTTACCAGTTTTGTCTATAATTGACTTTGAAAATGCTTTCTAGCTAACATTCCTCTACCCCTCAGAGTTGTCAAGACAATGTGTAACTGAGAGCACCAAGCAAAAGTCACTGACTTTACACAGGCCTCGTACAGACTGTAAACTCCTACCATACACAATCATACCACAATCAAGTATATACTTAACTAGAGTGCAGAAGAATAAGCTGAACTTTAGAAATCTGAGATTCAAAACGAGAAAGGAGAAAACTGTTCCAAACCATAATCCTCGAAGACACTAACCTTATTTGTGTTGCCTCTGGAATGGTGTCCTCCAAACAAGTACAGCACCCTGTCCACACACACAGCACAGCTCCCAGACATGGAAGGAGGAACGTCACCTTCAGTGTTGATTTTTTTCCTAAAAGGAGGGTTAGATAAGTTTTCCAGAGAAACATAAGGCTTATTAACTTATATCCCACAATAAGAGAAAAGGTGGCTGACAATATCTAGGGTCTTCTAGCTTCAAGATAACCCCAAGAATCAGCTTTCCGGTTTTAAACCTGTCCTGACAGTGGAAAATGGTCTTACATGAGAATGAAAGGCTCTGAAAGCTTCTGATGTTCCACGAACCATCTCTCATCTCTCAAATTGTTAGTTTTTTATTTAAATGGTCTTAACCAACTGGGAGGTCTTTGTTTTACACTGATTTGTGTATGTTTGGCAGCTGTGTCACAACATATATGCGCAGGTCTGCACATGGCAGGTGCAGAAGCTCGTCTCCCTCCATGTAGACTCTGGGTCATCTGGCTTAATGGCAATCACCTTTACCTGCTGAGCCGTCCCTATGGCCCTAGTTTGTGTTTAAGTAGGCCAAGGATCCAAAAGGAAAACGTCAACATTCCCAGTGCTTACAGATTAACGGATTTCTTTCTTTTTTATTAAGTCACCTTTTAGTGATTTAAATGTGTAGCCCTGGCTGGCCAGACAGAAATCTGCCTCCTCCTTCCTTAAGTGCTAGAATTAAATGAATGTGCCACTATGCCCAGCTGTAGAGAGTCACGAAATTAATCGTTCACCTCAAGTCTCCTGATTACATCATCAGTCATTATCACTTTATCTTCGCTTAGCTTGAAGTAAGCTTATTGAAATTCTTAATCTTAAGAAATATGAATTCCAGAACTGGAGCGATAGCTCAGCGATTAAGAGCACTGGCTGCTCTTCCAAAGTACCTGGGTTCAACTCTCAACACCCACATGGTGGCTCATAACTACCTATAACTCCAGTTTCGGGTGATCTGACACCTTCACACAGAAATATACATGCAGGCAAATGGATGCACATGAAATAAAATTAATTAAAAAATTTTTAATTCATTTTGGGTATTTTCTAGTCCTGTAAAAAAAGATTAGCAAATAGCCCATATAAACTCACTATTGCAAAAATAACTGTGACCTGTCTTAAACCAAATAGGACTACCATTCTCACTTCAAGATTGACAATAAGATAGTAAAGAACAAAAGTCTTTTAAACCATAAAGTTTCCATGAAACAAACTATGGGGAAACACCTTTATAAAGCCCCAAAAGGCTACCCCAGTATTCTGAGAAACCCATCTAGTCTACTAACACATCCTTGACTCATATTGCTATCAACAGGCAGAAAACCCTCAGATAGCTCTGGTTAATTTTTGCTTTGTCTTTTGAGACAGGATCTCCTTATGTAGCCCTGGCTGTTCTGGAACTCCTCTGTAGATCAGGCTGGCCTCAAATTCTGAGATCTGTCAACCTCTGCCTTCCAAGTGCTGGGATTAAAGGTGTGCGCCATAACACTAAGCTAATTTTTATTTTTTACTTTTTTTTCTAGTTTGTTTTTTTGAAACAGGGTTTCTCTGTAGCTTTTGGAGCCTGTCCTGGAACTAGCTC
>LOJH01029329.1:3061-14274 GCA_001685095.1 Ellobius talpinus
CACACACACACACACACACACACACACACACACACACACACACACACTGATACTCCCCCAACAAACAAACAAACAAATAAATAGAACAAATAAAAAGAGAGAAAAAATAAAAGAAATAAATATATTAAATAATCAGAGTGAGGATGGGCTCAAGTAAGTCTGTCACCCCATCTTCTCAGGGCTGGGACCTGCACAGGATCAGGCTGGACTTCAGCTTTCAAAGGAAATCACTGAATTCTCCTCCATACTTACTTTAAAAGTGTTTTCTGAATTTCTTTTTAATGTATAATTAAATTAATTGCTCCATTTTTAAAATTTATTCTCAATGAGCATAAAAGATCTTGACTCTTGTCGGTATATATTATGTACTTGTTCCCCTTCACCTGCTATCTCTCGTCTCTCTTCCACTGGTCTCCTTTCTCCCCCTTCTGTTTTCATGTCACATATAGATAACTTTAATCTAGATTCTGCATATGAGAGCCAGCATATGATATTTGTCTTTTCAAACCTGCTTTATTTCACTTTGCGGGCATGGCCATCTTGCCTAGTTCTTTAAGGCTAGAGAACCCTGCACCCACACTTTACATATAGGCACACATTTTATGGCCAGTTAAGTTGGGAATAGGTGGGTTTTCAAACATCTAACCTTTCCTGCTCGGAGCCCAGAGAAAGGAGAAGATCCTAGGGGAGGAGTCACCTGCACTGAGGTGGAAACTCATTTGATTGACTGCAGTGCATATTATCTTTCTGCACACCCTCAAGGCATGGGTGGGAGAGAAAGGAAAACTGCTGATTTAGTAGTGCAGAAGAGGATGCTGGCTCTGGCTCAGTAGGGCAGAAGAGGATGCTGGCTCTGGCTCAGTAGGGCAGAAGAGGATGCTGGCTCTGGAAGGATGGCGTGTGTGATTTCTTTCCCACAGAAGAAGGCTGCTGTCTGGAGGACTCGTGTGAAATATGACGCAACTAGCAGCATGATGGCGAATGTTTTATGGAAGGCTCTGAAGAGTGGGGATTCCTGATCTGCAGGTGTTTGCTTATTTGCATGGTGAGTCCTGTTCCCATGGCCAGTCTCCCACTACCAGCATAACTTCACGGAGTGTGGTTCTGGGAGCAATGGACAGGAGTGTACCATCACATAGGCCCCATCACCCAGAGTGGTGACCATTGCTAACTGAAGTATAATAATCAGGAAGCAGTGTATCTTGAATGTTTATTAACTTTTTCTTTTCTTTTTCATATGGGGGGCTCATGTATTCCAGGCTGACTCAAACTTACTTTGTAGCTAAGGATGACCTTGACTTTCTGATCTTCCTGCCTCCATTTCCTCACTGCTGGGATTAACAGTATGTAACTCTCTGCCTGGTGTATGCTGTATTGAAGATTGAACCCAGGGATTTGCCCATGCCAGGCAAGTACTTCACCAACTGAGCTATATCCCAGATGCTTTTATTTCAATTTTTAATATAATTTCTAGGTGTAAGCTAAGATCACTTGTTTTTTAATTGTGACTGCATTAACAGCAGATTGGCCAAACTCCTGAAATTTTAGTTAGAGAGTAGTTCACTTGAGTCAATACAAGTGGCTTCAGGTTGTCATTAACTCCGTGGAACTTATAAATATCCCCTGCTTTCTCTAGCTGTATACATAAAGGGCATTAAAACTTTTATATGGCTCAGAGCCAGACTCACTTGTTCCTTCATCTTTATTCAGTTTTTATCAAGCAGCCTGCTATGATCTGGAAATACTGAAATGGCTGTGAGACCTCCAGGATAGACAAAAGAGCTGATGCCACGTAGGGGCACTGTGTCATCAATGTCTGGCAAGTGGAAAATATTTATTTTTTGTTAACTATTATCTACACATTTAATTAGTAAAATTAATATGAATGTGAAGGTCATGACGGTGCCATGGGGGGACATGTGGAGGACAAATTGTTTGAGCCTGAGTCTTTTCTCTCCTTCTACCATGTGGGTCCTGAGTATAGAACTCAAGTTGTCAGCTTTGCTGGAAAGCACCTTTGAGCTCATTTGCTTGCTCACCACACTTAAATTGAAAAGGAATCGATTCTTCTATGTGAGTCCTAATATTCAATTTCATTGGTTCTCAAAGATGAGTGCTTTGTGCCAAGAATGTGGCACCCATGGTGGTAGCTCAGGTCTCCAGCTTTCGGGAACAAGTAGTGCTGGGTTAGACTAGCCACAGAAGACCTCTTACAACTGAGATCAATTTTGTTGTTTTGTTTAGACTGCAAAATTTGCAATTCAGTAAATGCAAGGGAAGTCTCCTTGCCTTTTTGTCTCTTTACCAAACATTTATTTAATACCCATGCCCATCCTTACGTTCATTCTCTAAAATAATGAGGTATGAATTACAGACACCACGATCTATCCTTCTAAGGATTTGGGAATTTTGATGGATGCATGTAGTTAGGTGCCACCACCACAACCAGATGAAACTTACATTGTTTTTAAGTGACATTGGATTGCTAGGTCTGCTTGTGTTATGGAAAAACCTACATTTCAGTATGTACTCAGATAAATGTGTCATGGGTGTGCTAGTTAATTTTATCTATCAGTTTGACTGGAATAAGGGAGGCACCAACTTTGGTAAAACCTTACTTCTGAATGTGTTTGTGAAGGTGTTTCCAGAGGAGATTAGCATCTGAACTGGTAAAATGACTAAAGCAGATGGTTTCCCCAGGCTGGGCAAGCACCTCCCCCTCCACTGTGGCTCCAAGTACAGTAAAACCTGAAGACGGGGTGTCTTTTACTGCTTTTTTGGGCTGAACAGCATCTTCATGGATACCCAGCACGTGGAGCAGACACCTCAGCCTCTGTAATTACATGAGCCACTTCCTATAATCTCCATCTATAGCATACAATTGGACATGTGTGTTTTCCATTGGTTCTGCATCTCTAGTGAACCTAGTGCATACAGAAAACATTGATGCCAAGAGCAAAATCATTCTGTGTCTTAGTATTTAAGTCAATAAGAGGAACAATTTGAGGACTAGCAAAGTCAACATTTGTTCCTAATGCTTTATTTAAAAAAACTATAAGTACTTAATTGTTGGCTTTCCCTCTTAAGAAAGATAAATGTTCTTCTGCATACACATCAAGTTGCCCAATGTGCATTTTCCCCAATGAAAGTGCAAAAGACTAGCCTGTCTGGATATTCACTGCAGGTTGGGAGGGCTTACTGGGCCCTCTGGGTCACTGATTTGTAACTAATGGGCTCAGGGTTTTAATCCAGGGCAGGGAGCTTCCTGCTTGCTTCCCTTTCCTTTCCCTTAAATCAGGTGTTGCTTGTAGAAACAGGCATTGAGTTAACAAGAACAATGGACACAGGCATACTTGCCATAGCCCTGCACTGTTAAAAACCCATCATTTAACACTTACTAACATAGTTTACTGCTTGTACACGTTTATATTTAAAATTTTTATTTTACTTATTTATTAATCAAATGATATAAAGTCTTCGTTGTATAGTCTCCAGCTGGCTTCAAACTTGTAATCCTCCTGCCTCAGCCTCCCGAGAGCTAGGATTAGAGATGTGCACCTCCTGACTGCTTTTTCACAATTTAAAAATGATTATTATTGTTAGCATATTGATGCGACTCTCTCAACTCTGGCTGCATATAATAATTACAAAGGAAAAGAAACCAACAAAAAAGACTCCTGGGTTTTCTCTAGAGCAGTTGGCATAAAACCACCAGAGAAAAGAATCAAACATTCTCCTTGAATGTTTTAACGTAGCAACGGGATTTCAAACTACTGTCCCAGCTGGGCATGGGAGCTCTAGCTTTGTTTTGGAGGTGGTCCTTCCCTCACACAGAGATCAAATGGTAAGGGGATGATCCCGGAGCAGAAACCTGAAGACCTGAAGTAGGTACAGCTCTGATGCCAACTAGACATTCGAACTTGCCCTTTGTGGTTAGTCTCAGGGATAGGACAAGGGTGCTTTGGGTGCAGGATCTAAGGAGACCCTGTCAAGGCAGATTGTGTGGATCCTGAAAAAAAGTGTCCCCTGAGGCTGGGGAGATAAATCAGTCATTAAAGCCTTTGCCGTGTGAGGACTAGAGATCTGACCTCCAGAGTGGGTGGGATTCTGAGTGGATGTGCTGACTCTGGAAGCTCAGTCTATAATTCCAGTTTCAGAAGGCAGAGACAGGGGATTCTGAAAGTAAACTGGCTATCAAGACTAGCCATACTTGGGTGGTCTGGGTTTGACTGACAGACTCTGCTTCCAGTGAATATGATTAAAGAGCAATGACATCAACCTCCAGCCTCTACATGCATGCCTATCCACATATATGTACACTACAGAGGTGTGCTCACATGTAAGTAAGCATGCATACACACAGAAAAGAAAGGAAGGAAGGAAGGAAGGAAGGAAGGAAGGAAGGAAGGCAGGAAGGCAGGCAGGCAGGCAGGCAGGCAGGAAGGAAGGAAATGTCACCTTATATATTGTAACCTCAGCCTTTTGTTTATCTTCTTGTGTTCTTGCGTCTTTCCTGTGAAGCAAGATGGGCTTGATGCCTTCACAGCCTTTTCTGGTATTAATGTTTTATATCCCATACCAAAGCTTCGACCCACTGAGAAGCAATCAAAGCAATGCTCCGATTACCCAGGTGAATCTTGCCAATAGCAAAGATGAGCAGTTCAAACCTGAAAACCTCTTTCTCTCAGTAGAAAACTAGACTTTTTTCTCCTCTGTGATTCAACAAAGTTGTAGAACAATGCCCAGCCACTCACAACCTTAGTTCTGCCACCAACATCAGCCCCATTGGCTCCAGGAATATTCTTTGGCTTTTATCCCAGATTGTAATGCCATCTCTACTCTTTGATAAGAAATTTACTGTGCAATCCCAAATTTTTCAAAATGTGTGTTGATAAGGACAGATAATAACAAGGTGTATAGCTAACCATTCCCCTAGGGCATATTTTTCTTACCTAATTTTAAATTTCAAATAACTCTATAGACCTTGGGTCAGTGGTGAGTAGATTTAATGCCTATAGGTTGTCGAGACCCGGTCCTTAACATTTCACAAACTGGGCCAGCTGCTTGTGAAATTAAAGCCAGTCTTGATGGTACACACCTGTAGGCCCAGCACTTGGGAAGTGGAGGAAGAAGGATCTGGAGCTCAAGGTTACCTTCAGGTACATAGCAAGATGGGGACCGGCCTGGGCTTGATGAGGTCCTGTCTCAAAAGTTCACCCTGCCTCCAAGGCTCAGGGAACATCACAGGGGAGGGAGTGAAAAGAATGTAAAAGCTTAAGGATGATGAGGGATCCTGTGAAATCCTATCTTCTGGGTGTGACATGGCTGCTGTCCTCAGGAACCTGCTGAAGCTTTGATTAGGAATAAGACCCACACAAGAGCAAGTCGACCAGATCTTGCAGAATTACATCATGCTGTACTAAGGGGACATGAAGGTGGGAAGGTGTGTTTGGGGAGCAAGGAGTAGAAAGTTGAGGGTAGATATGGTCAAGATACATTGTATACATATATCAAACTGTCAAAGAATAAACAAGATATATTCTTTTAAAAAAACCAAATTTTCATGATAAACTTACAAATAAATTATATTAAAAATGTAATAATCA
This sequence comes from Ellobius talpinus, assembly GCA_001685095.1. Taxonomy (NCBI): domain Eukaryota; kingdom Metazoa; phylum Chordata; class Mammalia; order Rodentia; family Cricetidae; genus Ellobius; species Ellobius talpinus. Next base: position 8,668 of record LOJH01029329.1, read on the forward strand.
CTAAAATTATTCATTTCTTAATTATACTAAAATCATCATTTTCTTGAGGCTGTCACGTCTGATGCATCTGTATGGTAGAAACCCTAAGAGTGGGCTACCCACAGTCCTCTTTGACTGTGTGTTTAGTGCTAACATCTGACACCTGGAAACCAGCCACATCAGAAGTGTTTACACCGAGGGCAGTATCAGCACATCTGAAGTTTTTACACAACAGGCAGTGTCAGCACATTGGAAGTGCACATCGGAAGTGTTTACACCATGGGCAGTGTCAGCACGTCAGAAGTGTTCACACCAAGGGCAGTGTCGGCATGTTGGAAGTGTTTACACCATGGGCAGTGCCAGCTTTCACAGAGCACAGCCTTTTCACTTGGAGAACCAGTGTTAAATATTTACCAGTCCACCACTGGTGTGGATTAACAGAAAAGCTAGAAATTGTGGTGTGTGTGGTTTTCTGTTGCAGAATATTCCTTTACACTGTGTGAAGATGTGTCATTGTGATTGGTTTAATAAAGAGCTGAATGTCCAATAACTAGGCAGGAAGAGGTTAGGTGGGACTTCTGGGGACAGAGAGGACTCAGGAAAGAAGAAAGGCACAGTCACTAGCTGGATGCAGAGGGAGAAAGACATGCAGGAGGAGAAGTAAAAGCCATGAGTCATGCGGCACCATGTAGATAAATAAAAATGAGTTAATTTAAGTTATAAGAGCTAGTGGACAAGCCTAAGCTATAGGCAAAGCTTTTGTAATTAATAATAAGTCTCTGCGTCATGATTTGGGGAATGGCAGTTCAAGATAGCCTGTTACAGTTTTCCTTGCCCAGTACAAAGCAGTTATACATGGATATAACTCTTCATTGATTAGTTCAATACCATCATTTGTAGCTTGCTTTTTCTTTCTTTCAGGACCCCCACCCCCACAGCTCACAAATAAATATACGAAGACTTATTCTTACTTATGAATGCCTGGCCTTAATTTGGCTTGTTTCTAGCCAGATTTTCTTAAATTATCCTGTCTACCTTTTGCCTCTGGGCTTTTATCTTTCCTATTCTATATGCCTTTCTTTCCTCCTTACTCCATGACTGGGTGGTTGGGTGGCTGGCCCCTGGTGTCCTTCTCTCCTCCTTCTCTTGCTCTCTTCTTTCTTAAGTCTAGAGTCTAGATTTCTCTTCCAATTCCTTCTCTCTGCATGCCAGCCCTGCCTATCTCTCTCCTGCAAAGCTATTGGTTGTTTAGCTGTTTGTTAGATCAAGCAGGTGTTTTAGACAGGCAAAGTAACACAGCTTTACAGAGTTTAACAAATGCAACCTAAAAGAATGCAACACATTTTTGCATCATTAAACAAATGTTCCACAGCGCAAAGAAAGGTAACACATCTTCAACTAATATTCCACAACATCTATTGTCTTCCAATTTCCCTGCCTCTCAAGCAAGCGAAAGCATTACGTATTCCTAAGTTATCTTAGAAGATTGTCGTGAACATGCTGGTTTTAGTATGAAAATAAGTGCAAAAAGTAAGTAAATTATTAAAAAAAGAAAATTATGTGGCAATGATTTGATTTCCTTTTTTTGTTGTTGTTGTTGCTCTTAATTGTTTTGAAACAGGGTCTCACGTAGACCAGGCTGGACTTGAATTCTTGATTCTCCTAACTCTACCTCTTAGATGCTAGGATTACAGGCATGTACTACCATGCCTGGAAATTTGTGCTTCACTGAAAGTCCTTCATAAAAGTAAGCCTGGGGGCTGGTGAGATATCTCATCAGGTAAAAGTGCTTGCTGCCCGATGAGGCAAGCCTGGTGACCTGAGTTCAATCTCTGGAACCCCAGGAAAGGTGGGAGGAGAGAACCCGACATCATTGTCCTCTGACATCTCCTCCATAAAAGTTAATAAAATTTAGATTAAAAAGTGAAAATCTTTTATGTGCACAAACCATTGCTACAAAAGCTGAAACACTTTCAAGAGTACAAGGAATAGATACTAATGTAGGGAGCTAGAAAAGGAAGCCTGTAAGGGCCACTTCTACCTTGTTTCACTTGGTGTATGGCTGGGTCAGATGTGTGACATCATCCTCACACACAATCCTTAGAACCTGTGCCCTTGGAGGACCCCTTGAGATAATCAAGCAGCTGTTTGCATATTTTTGAGACAGTATCTCTCTGTAGCCCAGGCTGGCCTTGACCTGGCAAGTACTGAGATTACAGGTGTGCACCACAACAACCTGCCACAGCAGCTTTTAGGGTGGCAGACTGTAGTCATTCTGGGGTACCTGAGCATCTGACTTAACACCTAGCTAAAACTAGGGGTTATTATTATTCATAATTATGCTATAATTCTTTATTTTTAGGCATTTTCACACTCTAAAATGTGAACAAAATGTAGATTAATTTATCACTGAAGCTTGTGATTCATTCATTACAGTGTGGCAGCAATACTACCTGTCCTCTTCCCCAGCTCTCACACTTACTCTGAAGTAGGGATCTGTCCCTTTGGGCTACAATGGATAAAGCCCAACCTTGAATCCTGACCAGTTTTGGACCTTAAGCCTAATCTGGAGTGGTCTGAGCCTGGCTGAGGGCTACAGCTCCTTGGAGAGGGGTTCAGTTACAGCAGCAAGTCTGAATCCAATCCAGCCTGTACAGCTTTGTCTGGAGAATAAAGAATGACTGTTTTCCTGGCTCACCCAGGCACCATTGTTATGAACCAAACAATTTTACTTCAAAGCTGCACTGAACTTCCAGTGTCTTTTGGTTACCAGGGCCACATGATTTGCCTAAGGACATCTAGCTAAGGGGGTTACCACAAAGGGTAAAAAACAGGCCTAGTCTCCAGCCTCCACAACTGTTTGTATTAATTGAAGGCTGAACCGACTCTGAGAGGAAGTGGCAGTGTCTTTTAATGGACCTATTGGTCTCACAGAGGTGTACCATTGCAGCAGGCTCTGGAGGCCACAGGGACGCTTGTGACCAGCAGATGCTGGGAAGCACCTGCCAGAGCACAGGTGTCCTGGTGATTTGTTTTCTTTTTAATTAAAATCATATATTGCTACTTTATTAGAGTGTCTCCTGCATGTGTCTGTGCATGCCTGGTACTGTGTGTGTCTGCGCATGCCTGGTACTGCATGTGTCTGCGCATGCCTGGTATTGCATGCGTCTGCACATGTCTGGTACTGCATGCGTCTGCGCATGCCTGGTACTGCGTGTATCTGTGCATGCCTGGTACTGTAGGAGGTCAGAGGAGCCACAAGAGGATTTGCTTGCCTTGAATCTGGAGTTACAAGTGTTTGTGAGCCATCGTGTGGGTGCTGAGGATCAAACCTGGGTCCTCTGGAAGAACAGCTCAGCTTTTAAGTGCTCAGCCATCTCTCTTACTCTAGGTGATTCTTGTTATCCAAGAAAAGAGGTTTTAAGCTCAAAAGAGTTGGAAAACTGGGACAGGTGAGATGGGTTGTCAGGAAAAGGCGCTCATCTCCGAACACAATGACCCATGGTAGAAAAAAGAAGCCAACTTCTACAAATTATCTTCTTCTGAGCTTCACAAGGACTCTGTACACACATGCATGCAAATGCACACACACATACACACATATACACACATTCACACACACATACACAGAGTGAAGAGTCTGTGAAGGAGTCATCTGGAGGTTCAGCTACAGCTTAGCAGCAGGCTTTGAGGCATAGAAAACAAAACACTCAGGACATATTTGAACCCTTATCATTTCTCATAATTTTGTGGGTCAGGTGGAGCAGCTTACTTGGTGCTAGATGGAATAACACCACTTGCATGTTTGTTGGTTGGCCCAATGTCATCTGGTACAGGGAGAGTCTTGCCTTCTGTCATCCATCAGGTTAGCCTGGCTCATTTGCCCAGCGATTTCCTCAGGGTTCCCAAGGGCAGCTGGACCAGGAGGAAACCAACGGTTGGTTCCATGTGAAGACTGCATGCTTTCCTTCTGCGTTGTGTTGGGGTTCTTAAGGGATGGGGAGGGCACACTGGTATCACACCCTGATCTTGGGATGGGGATCATTTCTCGTTTCCTTAGTGCACTGGTTCTAGAACTCTGACTTCCAGAACTTTCTTCCCCTGTTCTCCATTCCCACTGTTCTCTGCTCCTGCTGGGCTCTCTGCCCATCCTGAGTACATACTGGCTTCGAGAAAGCAGAAGAGATAGATCACTTTCGCCCTTCCTGCCCTTTGGGGCCCATTCATTAACTATGAGGTGCATGGGGTCCTTTTCCATTCCTGGTGGGCTTTATTGTGAGCTTCCCACAAGCCAGAACTAAACCAATGATTCCTCTCTGCTTCCCGGTTCTTTCTTGTTAGTGGGAGCTCAGTCATTCAGTGACCCTTTGAACTGACCTCGGAGGGAGGACCACGATGCTCAGAAGAAGCATCTAATATCTCCAGGGACATGATCTTGAAAGCACCCTCCTCCTCTGGAAGGGAAGGAAGACAGCTGCTGACCCTGTGACCATGTGATTGTGTTACAGTGAAGCCTGGAACCTTAGTGACCCTCGATGGATGCCAAAGGAGTGGGTCAGCAGTACAGTTACGGTTAAACTGCTTTCAGCAAGGAGGGATTTGACAGACTGCAACCCCATCCCCAACCCTGGAAAAATCTATCAACATCGTACTTGCCAAAATAACCTTGGTGACAGAATGGAAATGGAACTTAATGATGGATGGTTAAAATAGCAATTAACAGGCAGATCTCTGTGAGTTCCAGTCAGCCTGGTCTACATAGCAAGTTCTGGACCAGCCAGAGATAAGCAAACAAAGAGTCAAATTAATTGTTTTTTTCCCAACATGATTCTTATTTTTCTATCCAAAGAGAGCATATTTTCCCACTTCTATGTTCCCTGATTTTGGGAGGGGGCAATTAAAGATGTTTTACTTCAGGTCGACTCTCACATTTTATCTATTTTTCATTTGAGGAGTTAATTTTTAAAGGTTCCCTCCCATGACATGTTGGAGGCTTTGGATTCTCCAGCATCCCCCTTTCACTCTTTCCTTGTGATGAAATTGAGTAGTATCCCAGATGGAGCGGGAACAATTGGCTTTGCCCAGTGACCCGGGAGCTAGAATTGTTCACTTGGTTCTCACTTCCTCCTGGAAATCCTTACACTTCCATAGATAAAGATCTGGCAGACTCGGGCTCTGTACCTCGTTAGGCCTTTGGTGGTCAGAAGTGGAGGCATCCTGTTCAGCCGCCTCCGATGACGTATTGTGCTCTATAATTGTGTACAGGGTAATCCCATGCTCATTGCCTCTTGCATGCCTTATACGGTGCTCTGATTTTGTACAGGCATACCTCCAGTCTTATGCAGACCTGAGGCTCAGGGAGGCTGTGGTGTGGACACTATAGGTCTATGTGGGAATCCCACTCCCTCATGACCCACACAGAGGAGTTTAGGAATCCGGATCTTAGATAAGAAGTGAATGCTATTCTCCAGGCCAAGCGGCTTGGTTCAGGAACTGGCATGTGATCATTCTGGCTGGAAACAAACCAGCCAACAGACAGTTCAACATGGAAAAGTTTTGTATGAATTTTAGGGCAATTCTCTCTCTCTCTCTCTCTCTCTCTCTCTCTCTGTGTGTGTGTGTGTGTGT
>LOJH01029330.1:280-17737 GCA_001685095.1 Ellobius talpinus
GGGAGTGTTCCCGGTTGGATTAGGTTTTCCACCAAAGCTGAGAGTCGAGCTTTGTAAGCGTGTTTAAAGAGCTGGAGGACGGGCTTGTAGCGATGGTCCTGATGTGGAGGAGAAGTGTGTTCTAAAGTTGGTGTGTTTGTTAGAAGGTACACATTTAAACTCTTAACATTTTTATTCCAGGTGGTATGTTTTTAGCCACGGGAAGTACTGATCATGTGATTAGAATGTACTTTTTGGGGTTTGAAGCACCTGAAAAAATCGCCGAACTTGAGAGCCATACTGTAAGCGTTCATTTTTAAAATTCTGTAAACGTGTTAATCATTCTTTCACTGCAAAGGCCAATTTTACTAATTTAACTGAAGGTTTTGTTTTTTTCCTCCTCCTGTTTAACAGATTACTTTTATTTTAAAAACCATTTTTTTTAACCTATTAGGCTTTTTGAGACAGGATTTGGTCTTCTTTTGTTGTGTCAAATTCTCCAGTTTCTTGCCAAAGCCTATTTAGTGCAAGGATTATAGGTGTATGCCAATTTGCCCACTTACTTTTCTTTATTTTTAAAAGTAGTGTGTATATACATGTGGATCTGTTAGGATGGGTTGATATGTCTGTCCCCTTGAGGGCAAACCAGAGGAGGCCAGAAGGAAGGGCATTAGGTCCCCTGGAGCTGGAGTTGCAATTGTGAGCCCACTCCACAGTAGGTGGGTGCTGGGAACTGTTCTCAGGTCTTCTCAAAGAACAATACGTGCTCTTAATTGATAAGCTGTCCTTCCAGACCTGCCCTGCTTATTTGTAGAGACATGATGCTGATAATTCGATTAGTTCTGTCTGTCTATCGTCTATGAGAATTTGTGTATATTTTGATAATATTCACCCCACCACACCCCCTCCAGCTCTCCATACCTACACAGCCAGTTTGTCTGCTCAAGTATTCTTGGACGTGTGGCCTTTGCTGGCGCACGGTCAGCTGCTGAGCACAGCTCCTCCGCTAGGGTGAGACTCTGGGGAGCTCACCGGGTAAAGTGCTTGTTGTGTGAGCGTGCTGAGCTGAGCTTAGAGCCCAGTGTAAAGCTGGAGCCTGGAGGACACAGGTCCTTGTCAGTCTAACCAGTTGGTGAGCTTCAGGTTCATGAAAGACCCTGACTCAGAATATAAACTAGACACTCTCCACCTGACCTTCACATACATGTGCATAAGGACAAATATGGACACACACATTTACACAAGCCACACACACAATAAAAAAGCATTTTTAACTTAAAAATTAATTTTTATGCTGGGCAGTGGTGGCACACATCGTTAATCTCAGCACTTGGAGTCAGAGGTAGGTGGATATTGGAGTTCAAGGCCAGCCTGGTCTGCAGAGCTAGTTCTAGGACAGCTAGGACTGTACAGAGAAACCCTGTCTCAAAAAAAAAGAAAGAAAAAGAAAATTAATTTTATAAATTTGTGTTTTTTTTGTTGTTGTTATTGTTCTTCATTTTGGTTATTTGTTTTTGTTTTTGTTTTTTTCTTTTAGAGATAGTGTTTCTCTGTGTAGCTTTGGTCCTGAACTAGCTTCTTGTAGACCAGGATGGCCTTGAACTCAGATCTACCAGTCTCTGCCTCCGGAGTGCTGGGATTAATGGAGTGTGCCACCACCGCCCACTGCCCAGTTTTAAGTGTGTGTGTGTTTATGAATCACTTGTTACCTAGTGTTCTTTGAGGACAAAGGAGGGCGTCAGGTTTCCTGGAGTGAATCTTGTCACGTGGTTGTGAGACACTGTGCACCTAAGAGAAGTGAGCTTCTGCTCTTACCCATTGAGCCGTCTCTAGTCCCCTGTACGATACAGTCTTATGGAAAGCAGTCCATATTCAGAGCTTATTTAATGAATGGATTCAGGTTGTGCTAAGAGAGAACATGTTTTGTATATGTCAGGTTGTGCTAAGAGAGAACATGTTTTGTACATAAATGAGAAAGTGCTGTACCCTTTTGCTTCGCTGGAGTCTGTTTTGATCTGTTTACTTGCAGTCAGAGTCAAGGTGTGATTTTCAGCACAGTTTTGTATGCCCGTCTTTTTCTGAGTGTGGTTCTCTTGGAAAGGTTTCAGTACTCTTAGTGAACCCCTAAAGCCTTTCCATAGGTGTGACACATGTATAGTGACTGGCCACATCCGTTTCTTGCTATTAAACCATTGAATTTCATTTTTCTTTCTCTCTCTCTCTTTTGAGAAAGGGACTCTGTGTAGCCCCAAGCTCACAGAAATCCACATGCCTCTGTCTCCTGGCTGCTGAGATTAAAGGCATGTGCTGCCACACCTGGCCCCCAGTGTATTTTTTAGCATATAAATTTGTCCGTTGAGTAATGTAGATAATAGTCTTCATATTTGCTTTTTCCTCTTTAGGACAAGGTTGATAGTATCCAGTTTTGTAACAATGGTGACCGGTAAGTGTGTGTTTGCATTTGTGTATTCTTCAGGCAAAGAAAATACACTCCTTATTGCTCTAGCTGCTAAATAATTTCTACTTCGTATTGTTGTGTACAGTTTCATTTTTATTTGTGAGTCTAATGACATCTTGACACTTGGAATGATACTCAATCTAATGGACATATCACCTTATGAGCTGGTTGATGGTGATCAGTTCTGGGAATTGAGCTTGACCCTGTGCATGGTAGATGAATGAGTATCTTCCATTGCGCCCTAATGTCATCCTGTACTTTCTCTGACCTTGAAATTACTTGAATTTGAAAAGATCACACCCTCCTGCTGTCTCTGCATTGCAGGTGCTTTCAGTAGACAGTGATTGAATAGCGAGAGCATGGTGTGTTAGATTTTAGAGTGTTCCTTGCTGCTTTGGCCAAGGGTTGATTCCTGAAAAAATTAAGTCCAAGAATGATATTTTTTTTTTCTGAGTAGGTTTCTTTCTTTCTTTCTGTTTTTTAAAGATGGTTGTGAGTTACCATATGGTTGCTGGGAATTGACCTCTGGACCTATGGAAGAGCAGCTAATGTTCTTAGCCTCTGAGCCATCTCTCTGCCCCCCCCTTTTTTTTTGCTTGTTTGATTTTTGGTTTTTCAAGACAGGATTTCTCTGTAACAGCCCCTGGCTGTCCTGGAACTCAAGAGATCCGACTGTCTTTGCCCCCCTCAGTGCTGGGACTAACATGTGCTACCATGCCCAGCCCAAAGTGTATTTATAAATTTAAGTTTTTCATGGTTTATATTTCAGAGTTTCTTATGAGTTAGAATTTAAAACTGACGTGCTAAGATGGAGTTTCTGATGCTGCTTATCTTCCTACATTCTTTTTTTTCTTTAACTCTTTCTTGCTACATTTCCCCCCTCTTGTATTTTATTGTCTCCCTAAAACTCAGTGTATTTGTGATACAACTGAGTTTATAATGTGTTCTGCTTTGTAGGGCAAGGAAACCAATAGTAAATCAAGGTTTTCCCTATGGAACTTTGCCTTGAGTAATCGGACCTTGACTAACACTTGAGATCCCTTCCAAGCCGCTGTTTTATACATTGTGTTTCACTTAGTGTTAATTGTGACTTGTTGGTGACAGCCTGTTGAGTAGATGACTTTTCTGAATGTTTCAAGGTTCTTAAGTGGTAGCAGAGACGGAACAGCGCGCATTTGGAGGTTTGAACAGTTGGAATGGAGAAGCATCCTACTGGATATGGCTACCAGAATCTCAGGGTAAGTCATTGGGATTGGTTATTACACATAGGTGAATTGCTGGTGTGTTTCTTCTGCATGTGGTTAGTTTTGTTGGTAGAATTTTAACTCCCTCCTACTTAGTATGAATAAAACTCTTCAACCTCGTAACCAAATTAATGCAAGAAAGTGCACGTGTATATTTCCGGAAAATAAAGGAGAAAGGATTTATTATGGTTCACATTTTGAGGGGCTTGGGTCTGTCATGGAAAAAGGATGTATGTGACAGAGCAGAACAGTATGTACTGTGCTGGGTCAGGAAGCCGAGAACAGGCTAGGACGCTATGGGCCCTATGTCATGCACCCAGTGACCTACTGCCTCCCGTTAGGCCCACCTGCCATCCTTCCCTACCTGGTTTCATCCTATGAATCCATCCTGGGGTTTAACCACTGTGGGTAGGCTAGAGTCCTCCTGGTATCCTTGTGTTTTAGAATAGGACGCATAGGAGTGTCCTTCACTCCCGTCAGCAGAATTCTTCTTCACTTTGTACTTTTGTTACATTGTTTTTTACATTTACATTTAAAACCTACAGTTTAGAGGGAAAAAAACCCAACCAAATAAGTATTTTCAGTGTTGCAAATTTGCATTCTAAAGATAAGATTTTAAGGGCCAGCATTGGTGGTGCCTGCTGTTGGCAGTTCTCTGAGAGTTCTAGGTCAACCTGATCTATATGGTGAGTCCCAGGACAGTCAGAGCTACACAGAGAAATCCTGTCTCCAAAAACAAGCAAAATAAAAGAATTTTAAAAGAAATTTGTTTGTAGGTGGAGTTGGCATAGGTGGGGGGGAGAATGTCTTTGTGCATGCCTGTGGAGGCCAGAGATCGGGAGTTGGAGTTAGAAGTTGTTGTGAACTGCCTGTTACGAGTGCTTGGAACAGACTTGAGATGATCCCCTCTATAAGAGAAGCAAGAACTCTTTAACTGTTGAGCCATCTCGTCACCTCCACCCCCTCCTTTTTTTTTTGAGGCGGCATGTCTAGTAGCCAAGGCTGGCCTTGAATGGCATGTCTAGTAGCCAAGGCTGGCCTTGAATGGCATGTCTAGTAGCCAAGGCTGGCCTTGAATTCCTCATCTTCTTATTGCCACCTTCCTGATGCTGGGTTCATAGGACTACCTACCTCTGATGCTGGGTTCATAGGACTACCTCTGATGCCTGGCTAGAATTCTATTTCTGTATTCTATATTTCTGTCCTGTCTTCCTTTGTGTTGCTGGATAAAATACCCTGACACAAAGCATCTTAGAAGAAAAAGGGTCTATTTGGTTTATAATTTATGGTACATTGTGGGAAAGTGATGGCAGGAACTCTAACCAGGTATTCACATCCACTATCAAGAGCACTAGAGAATGAATGCATGCATGCAGGCATGAATTTCAAACGCAGAATCCTCTCTCAGCTTACAGAGCTCAGGGTCCCCTGCCTAGGGAATGGTGCTGCCACATTGGGCAGATATTCACTCAATTAAGATAACAGAGATAATTCCTCTCCCACACGCTTTCATGCCCACCTGATGATCTAGGTAGGCCCTCACTGAGACTCTTCACAGGTGCTTCTAGATTGCCAGGTAGACAATCTAATCCACATAGTACACAAGGTGGTCCTTGCTGCTGCTCTGAGATATATATATATATATATATATATATATATATGCTTTCTTCGAACTAAAACTGGATAGAGTTTATTACAATGAAAATTTGGGTCCACTTAGAAAGTTTTGCATGCTAAAATTGTTGATTATAAAGTGGCTTTGATGCTGAGTGTGGGGTCATCTAATGGGGGTGAGTGCTTAAGGCCTTGCACTTGAGGAGGCAGGCAAATCTTTGTGAGTTTGAGGTCAGCCTGGTCATGTCGCCAATTTCCAGGGCAGCTTGTGGCTGCATAGAGAGGAGACCCTGTCTTACTTTCCACTTCAAACCAAACAAAAGCAAGCACGGTGTCTTTTGAAAGGCATATGCTATTCTTTGGCTAGGTTTGTGTTTTGTTCTCAGTCTGTTGTAAAACACTCACCATGTCTTAGTTTCCTTTGTGTCACTGACACACACACCCTGAGCACAGCAGCAGTGAGACAGGTTTATCTGCTGCACAAGTGCAGGCTGCAGTCTAAGATGCGGAGGCTTGAACCAGGCAGACATGGCCCCGCCCTCAGAGGTGAGCAGAGAAGAGGGTTTTAATGTATGCGTGCTAGGGCTCACCTCGCTGTCTACACTCTTCCACTCTAAGGTCCTCGGCCTTGTCTTTCTCCGGATAGAAAGGCAGTGGTGGCACATGCCTTTAATCCAGGCAGAGGCAGGAGGATCTCTTAAGTTTGAGGTGAGCCTGGCCTACTGAAGAATGAGTTCTAGGACAGTCTGGGCTACTCTAAAAACAAACAATCAAACCAAAAAGGCTGGGTGGTACTGGCACACTCCTTTAATCCCAGCACTCAGGAGCACTCAGGAGTCAGAGACAGATGGATCTCTTAAGTTCGAGGCTAGAGCCTGGTTTACAGAACTAGTTCCAGGACAGACTCCAAAGCCACAGAAAAACCTTGTCTCAAAAACAAAGCCGTGAACAGGATAGTTGTTGTAAGTAGCGGTGGTGTCCTGAAGTCCGCCCTGACTGCATTGTTAGTTATCCTCTCCTCCTCTGGTTTCTCTCTGACCTATTTAAAGATAATTTATTGTTGATAAGTAGACACAGGAATTAGATTCCTCCCAGCCATCTTTCCCTTTTCTTCTCTCGTGTAACCTGGATTGGCCTTTGAACTCAAGTAGTTGAGGATGACCTTGATTTTATGATTCTCCTTTCTCCACTTCCCACCTACTGGCCTGACTTTTACTTTTATTGCCATACATGGTGTTATAACTTTATGTACTGGGGATCAAGCATTTCACCAACTGAGCTTCATCTTAGATTTCTTTATTAACATTTGTATTAGTGAGGGACTGTACCTTGTGTGGTGTGCTTTCCAAGTGAGTTTACACAGTGTCTTTGCTTTGTTAGAGACACATCTTCTGAAGAGGAGAGGTTTATGAAACCCAAAGTTACAATGATAGCTTGGAATCAGGATGACAGCATTGTCGCCACAGCTGTGAATGACCATGTCCTCAAAGTGTGGAATTCCTACACTGGACAGCTGCTTCATAACTTACTGGTAGGTAGTTCCAATAGGGTATGATAATTCAGAATTTTTAATTTACTTTAATAATTTTTGTTTACTTTTTAAGTTTATTGATTGATTGGAGACAGAGTTTCTCTGTGTAGCCCTGACTGTCCTGGAACCCCCTCTATACACCAGGCTAACCTTGAACTCAGATCTGCCTTCTCTGCCTCTCTTGTGCTGGATCAAAGGTGTTTGCCACCATGCCAAACTCAGATTTTTTTTTTTAGTCTTTGAGAGAAGTCTGGGTTAACTTTCAACTTGGTATATATGTCAGAAAGACCTTGAACTTGTGGTTTTGGGTTTTGAGGTAGGGGATCTCTCTGTAGCCCTGATTGTCTTGGAACTCCCTATATAAAACTGCCTGGCCTCAAAGTCACAGGGTCAGTGACCCTGAACACCCCCTTTTTCTAGCCCCCTCTTTTTAACCATAACATTGATGTTATGAATATACTGAATAAGTCATTTTTATTTAAGTGATTCAAATGACTAGGAATATTGATGTGCATGTATAAATCATTGTTGATGGTATATTTTAAAGCCCTTATATATTACTTTATTAATTTCAACATAAGTTGCAAACTATCCTTAATATTATGACTTTGTTGAATAAAGGGACATGCTGATGAAGTGTTTGTTTTGGAGACACATCCCTTTGATTGCAGAATTATGTTATCTGCAGGACACGATGGCAGCATATTTATATGGGATATTACAAAAGGCACCAAGATGAAACATTATTTTAATATGGTAAGTGAAGCGAGTTTATTTGTGCTTTTATGGGTTATGAGAATTAGTTAGAAGTTGGTTGACATGCAGTGGCAACTTTTATACAAATCAAAGTAGTAGAAGCTTAGTCTGATAGCTTCATACACATATGTTCATGGCATTCTCTAAACTTCCAGATATTCGTAAGTTTTACTTAGATAGCTTTTTATTTCTATGTGTATGCCTGTCAGTGTGCGGGTGTTTGGCATGTGTATAATGTGTGTGCAATACCCAATTGGCCAGAAGACAGCTGCAGATTGTCTGAAACTAGAGATAAAGATGGTTGTGAGCCACATTGTGGGTGCTGCTGGAAATTGAGCCCCAGATCCCCTAGAAGAGGTGTCTGTGCTCTTAACTGCTGAGCCCCTTTTCCAACCCTGTCTGTCAGTATATATCCCAGTATAAAACTGAGTCAGTAGTTAGACTCTAGAACCAAATGAGGATCCTATTGAGAACTCAGTGACATGCCCATAACCTGAGAAAAAGGCAGTGTTTGATCTGGGTCTAGATTGGCTGCCCCAGTGCCTTTCCTGGTGCTTGGCTGCTGCTTGAGTCCAGATCCACTGCAGGCTGCTATGCACTGTATTAAATGGCCGAGCTGTCTAGCTCTCTCTTTGAGCTCCTGACTGCCTCTTAGGTGTCACAGTTAAAGGTGTGTGCTGCTGTGCTTGGCTCCAGTATGTTGTAGTTTGAATTTAAACAAAACTGTATTAATTCAGACTTTAAGTGGAATATATTTAATCTCTAAACAAAGAATAATTGGCCTTGTATGATGAGGCCTCCTTACCTCACTGCCCATTTGAGAGGCCTAGGATTTTTGTTTTTTCAAGATATTAATTGAATATATTGGAGATTGTTATTCATATTCAAGAACTTTCCATAGCAAAGTTGTTTGCTCAGGGCTGAATAGATGGCTCAGCTATCGAGAGCTTTTTCGGTTCACCAGAGGAATCGATTAACTTGAGCTTCATGGATTTGGTGTCTTCTGACCTGATGCATTAGGCATGAACTTGGAGCACATACACACATATAGGTAAACCCCCCACACATTCAAAATAAAGTAAATCTAAAACCTTTCCTAGTGCTTGCACAGTAGCTGGAGAGACAGCTCACCCAATGCTGTCGCACAAGAACTGAGTTTGGTGTTTTTTAGTACTTGGCCTGTGCTGACATCTGCCTGTTCCTCCTGTTCTGTTGACCGAGGTTCCTGCAGTCGTTTAAGTCCCAAAGAAACCACACAGAGGTCCACATTAGTTATAAACTGATTGGCCCATTAGCTCAGGCTTATATAACTTTTATAACTTATATTAACCCATTATTCTTATCTGTGTTAGCCATGTGGCTTGGTACCTTATTTGTTGGAGTAGTCACATCTTGCTTCCCCTGTGGCTGGGATAGGACTGCAGACTAGGACTTCGTTCTTCCCATAAGTCTCCTGTTCTCATTGATCCGCCTCTACTTCCTGTCTGGTTGTCCCGCTTATACTTCCTGCCTGGCTACTGACCAATCAGTGTCTATTTGAAAGAATACAGACAATTGTCCCACACTGTTGTAGATGGTCCTGTGTCCCTCTGGCCTGTGTAGGCCCCCATGAGCATGTAGCATAAATTTAAGCAGACAGTCATAGAGCTTGTTAATGTGCCTAATGTTCGTTCTTCCGGGCTTTCCTAGATCGAAGGACAAGGGCATGGAGCTGTGTTTGACTGTAAGTTCTCACAGGACGGACAGCATTTTGCCTGTACAGACTCTCATGGGCATCTTCTGATATTTGGTTTTGGATGCAGCAAACCATATGAAAAGGTCATTCTTACGTTTCTTATAGCCTATGAATAGTTGGGAGAGGTAGTTTGGAAATAGTTAATTTCCTGTTGTTTATAATTTTACATACCTTTATTTAATATTGTTTGTAGCAAATAAATATCTAAAAAATGTCATTCCATGATCTTTACTTTCCTAGATTCCTGATCAGATGTTTTTCCATACTGACTACCGACCACTGATACGAGATTCTAATAACTATGTGTTAGATGAGCAGACACAACAGGCACCTCATCTCATGCCCCCACCATTCTTGGTAGATGTAGATGGAAACCCTCATCCAACCAAGTACCAGAGATTAGTACCAGGTCGAGAAAACTCAGCAGACGAGCACTTGGTTCCACAGCTAGGTTATGTGGCCACAAGTAAGTGCAAATTCCGTCTGTCTATGTGTCTGTCTTGTCTGTCTCTCTCGTTTCTCTATTTATCTCTGGCTTGTCTGTAATTTCCTATGTAGAACAGGCTGTCCTCCTGCTTCAGAAGGAGTGCTAAGATTTTGCAGGCATGTACCTCTATACCTGGTCTCTGGGCCACCCCCCAGGCCAGCCGTGGGTTGTTCCAGACCTCAAGTCTGGACAGCAGTTTTCCGTGCAGCACAGTGTGTGCAGCCGAGTTAGAGGAACTCCACAGGTAGCTTGTTTTTCTGTGACTTAGTACTCCAGTCTTTTTGCTTTTAATCCTTTTGTTAATAACCCGTATGTTGTATGTAGGGTATTTTCCTACTAGGTTATTTTTTGAAAAGAAATTCATTGTAGTACTGTGTTTTTGTTTTCCTTAGTTCAGGGTACCTGGAATCCAGGGTCTTGTTCATGCTGGGCAGGTGCTCCACCACTGAGCTTCATGCCCAGCTCTATTGATGTGTTTTAGTGAAGATTTTAGTTTCTCTGCTCTTACATATCATGATTACAGAGTAGTTTTGATGACTTTGTAGGTGATGGAGAGGTGATTGAACAGATCATAAGCCTACAGACCAATGACGTTGGTGAAGCCAGCCCCGAATCCAGCATTCTTGATGGGATGATCCGGCAGTTGCAGCAGCAGCAGGACCAGAGACTGGGGCTGGATCAGGATGTGCCTGCAAATGGAGTTTCACATGGGGAGGAGACTCCCCGAAGAGGGGGTGAGTGCCAGTGAGATATTTCACTTTAACATGGTAGTACTGAAGCAAAAAGAGGTGAAGTCTTTGCTAGGTACATGCATTGCATACACCAATGAGCAGCATGTGTTAACTCAAAAAATGGAATGATAGTGGACTTGAGATTTTTCAAACTCTGAAAGGCTTTCAGCCTTCTTAGCTGTAAGATGGAGTTTGTTTAAAAATGTATCACATGAGAGCAAACCGTATTTTTAAGGGAAAAGTACTTTCAGCCTTTCCTTGCTTTGACATTCTCGTCTTTCTGGAAACTTACTGGAGTGACTTACAAGACTTACTTTCTTGTAAATCAGCGTTTAAGGATGAGCTAGAAGTAAGTCTCCACTCCAGTGTTGATGTGTCCATTAGGTTGCCATCTTAACAATCATAGTTGCAAGTCCACATTTTTTTGCACCTTGCCTTTTGTCCTAATCTAGGAATCACTGCACACTAATGAGTTGGTTTTGGTTTTGGTTTTGTTTTTTTCTTTTCCAAGCCAGGGTTTCTCTTTGTAGTCCTGGCTGTCCTAAAATTCACTCTGTAGACCACATTGGCATCCAACTCAGAGATCCGCCTGTCTCTTCCTTCCAGTACTGGGATTAAAGATGTGTGTTACATCTTTAATATTTAATATAGGTATTTATATGTAAGGTGTGTTCTTTGGGGCAGTTTAGGTGACTTATGGCAACATAGTACTGTTAGCTCATAGTGGGTGGCCCTGTCTTCTGGCCTCTAGCTGAAAGTTTCACTACAGTCTGTGCCATCACCTGTCACGTTCCACTCCTGGCGTCCAGGCATTGCCCATAGAATTTCATATGTGTAAAGTTTATCCCTATTTATTACTAACGTGTCTGTGTTGAATGCATGCAATGCCACGCTCTTTTGCATATGTTTATGCATGTGTGTGAGTACCCATGGAGGCCACAAGAGGGCCGGAGTTAGAGTTAGTTGTGAGCTGCCTGATATGGGTGCTGGGATCTGAATTTTGGGTTCTCTCGGAGCACATCTCTCTTATTTATATGTATGTGTGTGTATGTATTGGCCTGTTTGAGTGTTTGCCTTTTGTGTTTAAGAACCAGAATAGGGTTACCTAGAGCTAGAATTCAAGGCAGTTCGAGCCACCTGACATGGGTGCTAGGAATTAAACTCGGGGCCTCTCGATGAACGCTAAATGCTCTTAACTGCTGAGTCATCTTTAGCCCTTTGTGGGAATTAAATAAAAAAAGTTGAAATTAGTATAATATACTAACTTGTATGTATGTATGTATGTCTATGTGAGAGTGTTTGTGCTCTGGTGTGTGTGTGTGTGTGTGTGTGTGTGTGTGTGTATGTGTGTCTCACAGAGGCCAAGATCCCTTGAAGGTGGAGTTGAGGTTGTTGACATTTGCCTACCCGGTTACCCAGGTCATAACATTGTTCTTTTTGTGTATTCATCCCAGTTTCGGGGGAGGGGGCGTACATCCTTAACAAAGGCTTTCCCTAAAGTTCAAACTGAAGTTTATCAATTAATGTTAAGTATTCTTCAGTGTGTTAAAATTTTTCTTCTTGCAAGTTACTTTTAGTATGTTTACTTTCCCTGATTTGGGGTATGTGTCCTACTAAGAAGAATTTCCTCCCTCCCTCCCATCCTCCCTCCCTGTCTCTCTCTGTTTTGAGACAGGGTTTCACTCTTGCTCTGTAGACCAGGCTGACCTTGAACTCACAGCCTCTGCCTTTGAGTGCTGGGATTACAGGCCTTGCACTGCCACCTGGTGGAAGAATGCATTTTTGTTGTGTTGTCTTAAGGTTTCTATTGATGTGAAGAGACGCCAAAACCATGACAGTTTTTATAGGAAAGCATTTAATTGGGTGGCCTACGTTGTCAGAGGTTTAGTCCATTATCATGTTGGACATGGCCGTGTGAAGGCAAAAATGGTGCTAGAGAAGGAGAGGAGAGTCCTGTGTTTTGACCTGCAAGCAACACGAGTGAACTGTGTACCACACTGCACATAGCTTGAGTAAAGGAGACCTCAGCGCCCACCCCACAGTGACACACTTCCTCCAACAAAGTCACAGCTCCTAAAAGTGCCACTCTCTTGTAGGGCCATTTTCTTTCAGATCACCACATGTTAAGTGAATAATAATTTTGAAATATTTTCAAACTAATTTCCTGATAATTTTTTCTAGGTTTTAGAAGACCGAGTTTAGATATCCAGTCTCCTCCAAACATCGGTCTCCGCCGGAGTGGACAGGTTGAAGGTGTTCGTCAGATGCATCAAAATGCTCCCCGGAGTCAGATTGCCACAGAGCGTGACCTGCAGGCTTGGAAGCGGAGAGTGGTTGTTCCAGAGGCACCACCAGGCCTGTTCAGGTCTGTTGAAGGATATGCTCTTAGCTGTCGGATGTTTTCATGTCGTTATCTACATACCTTGTGGTAGAAATAGCCATTTAAGTATATCTCAGTAATGCGTGAATATTTTAATTGTGGAGAGGATTCAGAATTTAATTTCCCAGCACTGTTACATAGTGAACTATGCCATTGCCAGTTTTATTTCATCTCTGAAGTCGCCGTTTCTCCTTCAGTGTCATTTAGAAATAAAGACACATAATGTCTTCTTTGGTAATTTAGCATGTGTTCCTAAAAGTCAACATTATTTTCTCTACCACATCGTTAAACATACACAGTTCTCCATATAACCAAAGGTTTAGTCAGTATTGAAGTCACCAGCGGTCTCAAATGTAACGTTTTCTTTTTTTGCAGGGCTGGTGTAGTATGTCATAAGGCACATGTAACATCTGTTTTTATTATGTCAGCACCTATATGAATGCTAGATTTATTGATTAGGTAATAATGCAATCAGGGTCTTTTTGTTTAGTTTGTCATGGGTACTCCTTTGTTTTGGCTTTTCGAGATGCGGTTTCTTTGTATAGCTTTGGAGCCTGCCCTGGAACTCGCTCTGTAGACCAGGCTGGCCTTGAACTCACAGAGATCCACCTGCCTCTGCCTCCCCAAGTGCTGGGCTTAAAGGCGTGTGCCACCATTGCCTGGCTGTCATGGGTACTCTTAAAATTTAAGAGAGGTTTCCTCTTAATAGTCTTGATTATGTAGTTGTAACAGATCAGTGAAAAGCTGGACATGTTCTTGATTTTTTTTAACCATTAAAATAAAAATTCCTTTTTTTTCTTTTTTCAGTTTTGTTTTAATTTAGATTTTTAAATAATACAAAAGTCCAGGCTGGGGTGGTGGCTCATTGGTAAGAGCACTATCTGCTCTTCTAGAGGGACCTGGGTTAGATTCCCAGCAATCTCATACTGGCTCACAGCCCTCTGTACCTCTAGTTCCAGAGAATCAAATGTCGTACACATGCATAACTGTAGGCAAAACACTCATGCCCTCCACCATTTTATTTTTAGTATTCCTTCAAAGTCAGGTTTTGTTCCTTGTACATTGTTACATAGGCAGCATGGTTAAGACACCAGCCTTTCTACACTGAGACTACAAACATCAAGCCAGATATTTCGGTAGTGTTCAAATTAGAATCATGGTACCTTAAGTCTGTTCCACAGAGAAGACACATGCTATTTTTAACTTCATGGTAACACGCTTCCCAGTTTAACCTTACCCTACTCCAGTCATGTCCCGTGCAGTGTCAATGATGTGCACACAGAAGTGAGCAGCAGTGCTTTGTTAATGTGGGGTACAGAGCATGAAGTTGAATCATTTGCATAGGAACAGGTTGCTTTCACTTTTATTTAGAGAAAGGAAGTGTAAGCCTTGAAAATGATAGGAGACACTTGAGAGCACTGAAATAGGATATCTTGTTGAAGTGGTCCTAATAGAACCGCTTCAAGTTAATGAATGTTTTTGTATTTAGTGAGTAGGTATCACTGAGATTTTTTTAGTGATATTAAAAAGTAAAAAAAAAATTAAATGTAAAATTCTAGGCAGTTTGTTTTTGAGGTATGTCCACAGCCTGAGTGAGCCTTGACTTTGAGGGCCTCCACATGATGGAGTCACTATGCCAGCTGAATGTTTGAGTTTAATCATTTCATGTATCTTTTAAAGGTTTATGAATGGTTTTTAAAACTGTAGTGATGTACTATTTATATCAGTCCCAGAGCCTGTAACCACACACTTAATTTCGTAGGCGGTTGGAAGATTTTCGCATTGAGAAAGGCGAAGAGGAGAGAAACCTATATGTGATGGGGAGGAAAAAGAAGTCTTTCCAGCTCTCAGCAAAGGTACCTCGATTCTCCTACCACAAAGTTAACATTCAGTGTTCTTTGTGGTGTACAAAGATGTCAGTTGCTCTTTAAAACTATGGTGTTAATAACTTGAGGTCTGTGGTTGGGTGCTTAAAGCCATTATAGAACTGTTCATTCTCAGTATACGGTTCTGCAGCATTAAAGCACCCTTTTGACAGTGTCCAATGACCGTCCATCAGGATCCCTTCTCGTCCCTTCCCAGCTGCTGTCTGCTTTGTTTCTGACGCAGCCACCTGTCACAGTTTGTGTAGCTGCCATGAGAGCTCTTGGAGCTCCAGCAGTCTGTCACATACTGTCTTGGTTGGTGCCCCTCTAAAGTTCAGTTGCTGGAATTTTTTTCTTATTTGTGTTGGTGGCGGTGGTGTTGGTGGTGGTTGGACGGGTCATAGTGTCTCAGTTAACCAAGCTCTGTCTCAAATAAGCTGTACAGCCAAGGATGACTTTAAATTTTTGACAACTTTTTATAAAGTTTATTATATTGTGTGTGTCTTTGCCAGCTGCAGTTCTAGGAGGGTGGTAAGACACTTGGCATGGGTGTGGAGACTAGATGTTGGCTAACCTGGACCAATGCCTGGCGTGGGTGCTCTAGTCCTGTGGTGCATCAGCTCATGCTCATAACCACTGAGCCCTCTTGAGCAGCTCCACCTCTTGCACCACAACGCTTATGTCACCACGTAAACATTGAAAATACTTGTTACTGGTTGACTGTTGTTTGTAACTATTAGGTATTGACATTGTGATAATGTTTAAGGTTGATTAGTGATCCATATGTAGATATGGATCTATATATGACTATGAATCCATATATATATAACCTTGAGTTTTATATTTATCCTTGCGTAGCCAAAGATACTGTGATATGTTAATTCTCCTCCCTCTGTCTCTTGAGGGCTGGGATTACACAGGTGTGTGCCAGTACGCCCAGGTATATGGGATGCTGGGGATTGAACCTTACTGAGACTTGTACTTGCTAAGTATTTACCAACTTATTCACACCCCAGCCTGTGAAACCCTGTTCATTGTCGCTTTATGTCGTTAATGGTAACACGGTAACTTACAAGTTAGTGTATGAAAGGTGAGTAACTGGCTTTTTTAAGCTCTCTGAGGAATTAGAAGTAAAAAATAACAACTCAGAGTAAACAATATTTAGCAAAATTATTTTTAATCTTTGTTTCTTTCATGCCATTTGTAGTTAACTCCATACAATGCCCATTTTGTTGGTAATGCTCATGATTTTCTTTATGTTTTAGTCAGATTCAGTGGTTTTAGTGTCCCAGTCTAGACAACGAACTTGTAGGCGTCAATATGCAAATTATGGTAGAAGTGCTGGCCGGTGTGAATTATCTTCTGGAAATGAATCTTCAGGCTCTGTCAGACATGTGAGTAGAAGCACTTTGTAAAGATCGTCTCACACGTGCACTTGTGTTCTGGTGTTAGGTGTTGAGCTAGGCATGGTAGGGCTAGACATGTAAGTACTGGGAGGTCAGCTCAGTGTGATCTGACAGGCAGGCCTTGCTTAGGGAGCTCTCCTGTCTACCATATGGTTGTGCTTGCAGGCCTGTGCCCACAGATTCTGCTGAGTTTGTTTTAATTTTCTTTTTTTTCTTTAAAACAATTTTTAAACATTTATTTTGTATATAGGTAGGTATAAGCATGCCGTGGTGTGCTTGTAGAAGTCAGACTGTAACTTGTAGCAGGTTGCACTCTGCTTACACCAGGTGGGTTCTGGGGATCCAACTCAGGTCATCAGGCCTGACAGCAAGCATGCCTTTTTTTTTTTTCTTAAAGATTTTTATTATGTGTACAGAGTTCTTCCTGCATGTATCCTGCAGGCCAGAAGAGGGCACCAGATCTTATTACAGACGGTTGTGAGCCACCATGTGGTTGCTGGAAATTGAACTCAGGACCTCTGGAAGAAGAGCCAGTGCTTTTTACCTCTGAGCCTTCTCTCCAGCCCCAGCAAGCACATTTTATTCCCTGAGTCTTTTTTTTCTGGTGGCATGGTTTTAAGATAGGATATCTTTGTTTGGCCCTGGCTGTCCTGGAACTAGCTTTGTAGACCACGCTGACCTTCTGCAAGTCTCTGGATGCTGGGATTAAAGGCATGAGCCATCATTGCCTGGCCTGAATTAATTCTTTACTTTGAATCTAATTCACATTTATATAAAAGTGACGCATAGATGAAGATTAAATTTCACGTGTTTTGGTTTTGACCCTTGGTTGGGTGTTAGAGAAAAGAACCATGTTTTGCCATGTCTTGGAGGCTGCCTAGAGTTCCTGAACTCAGGCAACTCTCTACCAGGTGTCTGAGATGACAGACATAGCCTTTGATCTGGCTTTCTGTTTGTGTTTCTATCATAGTTTGAGGTAGGCTCTCAATGTGTTTCCAGGCTAGCCTTAGTATTCTTTGCCTTTTATCCTTTCTGCATGCTGACATGACAAGCACTTTGTCATGTCTGGCTGAGAGTCAGTGTCTTCTCTGGTTTTTCAAGACAGGGTTTCTCTGTGTAGCTCTGGCTGTCCTCACATTCATTCTGAAGACCAGTCTGGCTTCAAACTCACAGAGATCCATCTGCTTCTGCCTTCAGAGTACTAAGATTAAAGGCTACCACCACCTGATTTCCTGGCTGAGATTTTTATAATTAGTTTTATCAAAATCACA
>LOJH01029331.1:0-14361 GCA_001685095.1 Ellobius talpinus
GTCTCTCTTCTCTTCTTCTCTCTTCCCTTTCTCTCTCTCTCTCTCTCTCTCCTTCCTTTCCCCCTTCTTTAAGTAATAAATATCCAATTCTATTCTGTACGATGTGTCTATGTGCCTTCTACCCGCTGCCTCCTCACACCTGCCCGCCTCAGTACTGCATGGCTGGACTGAGACCCGCCACCAGCTGCTCGAGATCTTGCATCAGCCTGGGCCCGCCATGCACCAGCCACCGGACTAGCTCTGCGGCCCGGCCGGGGATCTTTAAGCATTTTTAAAAGTATCTAGCTAAGAACATTCTATATTCATAGGGCCTTTAGGGAATCAGCCTTGGGGGTCCTTTGCTGGCTTGAGTAAGCATAGGTGCATCTAAGAGAAGCCATGGGGAATTATATCCTTTCCTCAAATGACAAGTCCAGCCAGGGTCCTCTCCAACAAACTCTTTGAACATCAGTTTCTTTATTTTTTCATATCTAATCTTTTTCCCCTCCACAATTCCCTGCCTCCCCTGACAGCAAAAGAATAAAATACATGAAAGCATAAAAGTAAAAATGTTTCAGCTCTTAGAAGAATAGCTCTCTCTCTTCCTCTTTGCAAAGGGAATAAATATTCTAAAATCCAGATGTTCCCATAAGGACCTTCTACTTGAAATAGATTCAGAAATCAGGGCACCACCTCCCACACTTACCTGCCCTTTATACATGTGTGACCTATACACCATCTTCCATTTCTATTCTTTAAGTTTTATGAAAGTTAAACTAGCTGTCCATCAAGGAAATATAAGTTAGTTAATAAACAAATTTAACTCACATTACCAGAATAGAAACCAAACTATAATGATTTTACAATGTCAGAGAATTATAGTGTACAATTCCCAGAATCCAGAGGCATAAATATTGATGGACATGGTTCTCGTCACATGTAAGAGACATGGATTAATCCCTTTTCCCCCACTGGATTTGATTTTCCACAAGAGGGGTTCACACTCTTACAATGACAAAGAAGAGCTAAGGAAAGTTTGGCTTCTTATCTTTCCTGGCTAGTGTGTGTGTGTGCAGGTGCATACATACCTGTGTGGGCATGTGATGCCAGAGAAGGATGTCAGGCATCCTGTTCTGTTATTTTCCACCTTACTCCTTTGAGACGGGTCCCTCATTGAACTGGGAACTAGGTTTTCAGCCATCAAACCTAGGGATTCTCTTTTGTTGCCTCCTTTCATAGTGTCAGGTTTATAGGCGTACACACAACCACCATCGTATGTAGGAACCTGGGATTTGAACTCAGGTGCTACTGCTTGCATCGCAGGCAGTTTTACCCACAGAGATTTCTCCCTATCCTCCTTACGTAGCTAAAATTTTTGTTTCTTTGTGGTATTAAGAGTTGAATCTTGGACCTTGTCCATGCGAGGTAAGCTCTATGCCACTCAACTGTACCCCAAGCCCTCTCTTGTTTAGTTTTGCAGGTGCTTCACAGAAAATTGTTTATAGAAAAATTCTGTTGTGTTTAGCATCAAGTAAACAGCAACTGGAAATTGTGCTTCTGTCTGTACAGCTAGTGGTTTTCTCTTTTCTCTCATGTGAGGACATTGATGCTCTCAGTATGAGTGAGAGTTGAGGAAGTTTCCTAGACATCCATTTGTGGGGTCCATAGTAAAGCTTGAGAAATGCTTCCATCTTACATTTCATTCTTTTAAAAATAAATAAATAAAGTTGAGGCAGGACAGAGATCCTCATCTTACAGCAAGGAGGGGCTGCAGGGTTCTCTGGCAGAAAGGGCAGGGACAGAGCCTGGCCTGCTGGACTTTCCCTGGGGCTGAGTGGGGATAGTGAGCATTGACTACTCAGACCTTCCTCCTGGCCACCAGGGGGAAACACACACACACTGAGTCAGGCGTCTGTCAAAGCAGGATCTTGTTTCATCGCATCAGGCAGGAACTTATATAGGCTGAGATGGGGGTGGGAAGCCTGGGATGGGTTGAAGCAGAGCAAGGAACAAGGACCAATAGTATTCTGCTATGTTAGTGGTGGTTGGACAGAGATGGGCCTAGGTTAGGTTGTGCTGAGTCACTTCCTGTGTGAAAGTTATAACCAGAGACAGGTCTCCAAACTCGAGCTAGGCTCAGAAAGTTACACTAGGCCTCATGCAAACTCAAGTTAGGCTCAGGAAGTTATACTGGGCCTCATGCCCAGGCCTCATGAGGTCCACCACTGGGCCAGGTAATCCAGCATGGGGAACAGGTTGCCAAAAGTCAGCTAAATGCCAGAGAGAGGTCCTACTCTCACTGTTAGAAGCCTTACTAAGAGACCAAGCTACACAATTGTCATACACATGCAGAGGGCCTAGGTTGGTTCCATTCAGGTTCCCTAACTGTTGGTCCAGCAACAACAAGCTTAAGTCAGCTGTCTCTGTGGGTTCCCCCATCATGACTGCTGGCTGGTACAATCACTCCTCTTTTTTTCTGCAAGACTTGAGCTCAGCACAGTGCTTGTCTATGTATCTCTGTCTCTGTTTCCATCAGTTACTGAATAAACTATCACTGATGACAATTAGGGAAATCATCAATCTGCTTGCAGTAGATGGCCAGTTCAGAACCCTCTCCACTGATGTGGGATTCCCCTCTGTATGCTATGAATATGTTTTACTACTATTGGTTATTAAAGAAGCTGCTTCAGCCAATGGCTTAGCAAAGTAAAGTCAGGTGGGAAAGCCAAACAGAAATATAGAGAGAAAGTAGGTCAGAGAAATACCATGTAGCTGCTGAAGGAGAAGGACCTTGAACCTTTCTGGTAAGTTACACCTTTGAGGCAAAACACAGGCTAATATAAATGGGTTAATTTAAGATGTAAGAGTTAGTTAATAAGAAGCCTGAGCTAATAGGCCAAGCACTGTTGTATTTAATATCATTTCTGTATGATTATTTGGGTCCTGGCAGCCAAGAAACAAAAGAGCAGTTTCTGTTTACAAATGGCACTCATATGTTTGGGGCTAACCTGCATGGCCAACCACACTCTTTGGTCCAGGGGCTTGCATGCCTGCTCGGAGTTAGGAGAAAAGTAGCTGAGAACATGCCTGCCGCTCAGTATCCTCACCTGGGAAGGCAGCTGGATCAGGTCTGTTAGGCATGCACAGGCAGGAAAGCATGGCAGATTCCCACGGCCATACATGGAGACATTTCTAGGCCACGTACCACACTGCATGGCAGATTTAGCTTTTACTCAGTCAAAAAGGATTTATGTGTTGCACAGTGCTTCACAGAGTTGAAGTGGTGAGCACAGCTCCCACCCAGAAGTCCCAAAGCTGGCAGTAAATGTACCTCTGCCAAATTGAAAGGCCAAGAGGGGTGGAATCAGCATCCAGGGCTACCTCAACCACACTGCTTATCATCTTAAAATGCTCCTTGACAGAAAAGAATTTAAGATACAAAATGGGACATATTTATACACAAATGACCTCTAAATAAGACATATAGTGTTAAAAATGTATGTAGGCTTGGGAGAGAGAGGAAAAGTGTATAGACAATTATAAAAAGAAATAAACTCTTTAGAGAGACAGTAAAAGTAATATAAAAGAGTACAGACAGTCATAGATTAAAGGAGTAAAGAAAAATAAGCCACATAAAGATGGAAAATGCACAGAGAGTCTGGATTATGCATGTTATTGTGTTTTCTTTGAGTTTTCTAACTACAGAGAGACATTTGTTTCTGGGGTCTGCTAAGCTAAACCAACATAGATATTTTAAAGGTATCTTGACTTCAAAATTTGTGTCTAAAGATAAGTTACTTTGGAAAATAGGTTCTGCTTTTCTTTCCACAGAAGATGAGAACCTGCGGATTTCTTCCAGGTTAATGTAGTTTGATGGAACAAGACCCCTTGAAAGTTCTCCATGAACCCTAAAAATTCTTCACCCAACAAAAAGTAGAAACCAGTTTGGAGAAAACTACACCCAAATTCCCAAAACAATTGTTTATAAATGTTTGTTTTCATTTAAAAAGGTTTGGGTAGAAATCATTATTGGTCACAGTCAATATCTTTAAAAAAAGGGAGATAATATATAGAGATGAATACTTTGCATTGGTATGGATCTTGGGCTATTGACACAAATTTAAGGTCAATTTTGTTATATGTATTTCTGTTCTTGTTTAAGGTATTATGTTTAGACAGCTCATTTTAAAATGTAATGTATAATTAAATATTGCAGATTAACAGGTAGTTATTTATAATAGCCAAACTTGTAGTCACATTAGTTAGGTTTTCTAGATATACAGAGATACGTTTCAGTTAGCTAGATAATCTTCAACACTGAAAAGGCCTACAGAATATAGTATTTAAAAGGTTTTAAGAACTTAGACTTTTCTCAACAGTGAGACCTGTCTGCTTCTGGCAGAACCAATTACTTCAAGACAATGATAGGCATTGAAGAGTCTCCTTATGGAATTTACTAGCCATTTGGGCAAGAAATTGCTCTTTCCTGAACTGCTTAACAGTATGCTGTATGACCTGAATATTCAGAACCCACAGAAAAGTGACTACTGAACTTTCCAAAAGATGGAATTGTCATTCAGGGTTCCTGCTTCACAGAAGGATCTGCCAGACATTCTGTAGGACACAGAAGATGAACAATGCAGAACAGATCTTTAAATTTCCTGCTTCATGGAAAAGTCTGCTGGATACTATGGGCCAGTAGGCTGAAGATGGTTACCCCAATGTTACAGAAGAACTTTGGGAGACTATGCAGGCAGCAATATGTCTCTGTCATTTCTAGAGTTTTGGAAGTTGCTTACAATGCACTTCCTCTTTACTTAGGTAATATTATTTTATTCTGAGGTCTTTGATGGAGTTGAAGACAAATAGTTATAGTTTTCCTTAGTTATGATGACTCACAAAAATTTTTGTGACTGTAATTCTTGCTTGATAATTGTTTTGTTACATGTAATTTTGCTATGTTAAAGTTAAAACCTTCCTTTTTATTTATCCAGAAAAGTGGAGATGATGTGTGATTCTCCTCTGTATGCTATGAATATGTTTTACTTACCATTGGTTAATGAAAAAGATGTTTCAGCCAATGGCTTAGCAGAGTAAAGCTCAGTAGGAAATTCTAACAGATATAGAGAAAAAGTAGGTGAGTAAGAGAGATAAGATACCATGTCGCTGCCATATGAGAAGGACCCTGAACCTTTATGGTAAGCCGCAGCCTTGTGGCGACACAAATTAATAGAAATGGGTTAATTTAAGATGTAAGAGTTAATTAGTAAGAAGCCTGATCTAGTAGGCCAAGCAGTGTTATAATTAATATAGTTTCTATGTGATTATTCAAGTCTGGTTGGTCAGGAAATTAATGAGCAGTCTCTGTTTTCACTTCCCTATTACTAGGAGTCCTTGTTGGTTCCTAGGGGTTTCCCTGGGCCAGGTTTCTTCCTAGTCCCAAAATGCCTGTCCCTGTCATATTGTCTCTTTTGTTACTCTCCCCCTCCATCCTACATCCAACCTGCCTCCCACACCCAGTTTGCCTAAGCCCAACCTGTTTGCTCTTTGGGTCCTCCTTGTTATTTAGCCTCTCTAGGGCTAGTTACATTTCATTCTTGAGTTGTGCAAGCAAAGAAATATATGGAAAACAGCAGTGAGAGTGATACTCAACACTATAGCATTGCAGTATGATGTTGTCATCCACAATGTACTGAGCCACATCCGTAGCTCTCCTGGAACATATGTGGCCCATGGGCCACAGGCTGGAAATACCTACAACTTCCAAAGTGCTCACCAACACCAGCATACTTTGAATTTTGTAGTGTATTTATACAGGAGGCTGGGCAGAAATTGCTTTTCCTATTTCCTGTTGGAGAAAATTAAGACATAGCAGAGCAAATTGCCAATCTCAGGCTCACTAAATAAGATTCAGGCAAGAGCACAACAGGAACCCACATCTCCTGCTCTTAGATAAGATCTCTGCTTACTGCTTCCAGAGATAGCTGCCTGTTCTAGGGCAGAACCAGGCAGCCCCATAGCAGTTGACCTAATTGTCAGTCCCAGTCTTGGGTAAACTACTGTCCCAAGGAGGGACACCTAGTCTGCTACTGTTGTCAATGCCTGGACTTGAACCAGACACATACTATGTCGATCCACCCAAGTGTCTTGAACATAAGCATTCATTTGGCCTTAAGTTAATGTCCTGATCACAGAGCCCTAAGACCCGACTCTCCTACTCACTAATTTGAATCTGCTTAGATTTATCTTACATAAAATCATGATGAAGACTGTTTGCCTCATGGGATTGTCTTGCTCTCTGAGGGAGAAAATTAATGTGAAATGCTTAGTAAATAATCAAGTACTGCATCAACTTAATTTATTCATGTGTTACACAGTAACAACTGTGTGCCAAGACCTGCTTCAAGGGCTTTAAGTAAACATCATATCAACCATGGGAGATGTTTTCTAAGGATCATCATCATCTTCATTTTGCAGATGTGGAAACTATGTGCCCACAATACATTGTCATTCAGGGCAGAGCTGTGTGGTGAAACTATACCACTGGTACCATGTACTTGACCATGACACCATGCATTCAGTGATATGTGATTATTAGCGCTAGGATTAGAAGCTTGATAACAGAAGGCACAAATGGATTGCACTTTTTCTTATTTATGATCTTGTGAAAAGTAGAGAAATGCTGGAGATAAAAGCAGAAATTAATCAATGAAAAAAGCGAGGCAGTTTTGATAGGAATGTTTATAAGCTGGTTCTCTGGAAAGACCCATAAAAAGGGAAATTTCCTGGAAGTCTCATGAAGAAAAGAACAGTAAAAACACACACATAAACAGAGATGATAAAAGATGTGATCCCAAATAGAGGTGAAGGGAAAGACCAAGAGCATATTGTCCACAGATGTTCCTGGACCAACATCTCATTAGTTAACTTTGGTCACTTGCATTTCCTTAGGAAATTGATTTGTATTCTTCTTCTCCTTCAACTACCTACTCATCCTTTCTTTCTTCTCTCCCCTCCCCCCTCCTCCCTCTACCTCTCTGTTGAGTGTAGAATACCCAGCACAATCCTTCCTAGTAAAATGTCAAAGAGTTTGTATGAATGTGAAACAGGTCATAATTATAATCACGACTCTATTCGAAAACTGACTTAGAAAATGATAATGGAAAGAAACAAAGTAAGATTATTCAAAGAAATGAGCAAAACTTGTTGGGAGATTATTCTTAATAATACCAAATGAGTAAGGATGAAGCAATGTGGCACAGGTTCAAATAAGAGACTGTCCCCTCATTTCCCTCTCCTTTTATTATTTTTGAGTGGGTGTGAGTTGTATTCCTGTTGGGTGGATGACAGTCTTCCATCTGTAGCATGATCCTGAGGATGCAGCTGCATTTGCTTTCTCCAACCTCACTCTTTGCTAGTTTTGCTCCTAGGTTTATAGTAAGCGATCAATTAACATTTGTTGAATGAACTAATGAATTAAAGGAAGTAAAAAAGACATGAATGATGTTCTTGAAGGACATGAAAATCTAAGATTCTCTTTTAAGTTCAATGTGAAATATAATAAAATTAAGCACACATCACAAATAGAAAGAAGGAAATATTAACAAGATAGGATATAATTATCAAAGAATAAAAGGAGAAAAAATCCAAGCAGCACGGTACTATTTTGGAAATGCACATATTGGCTTGGACAGCAATAAAATCCAGCCTCTGTCATTTCTGAGAACTTAACATAAGGATAAACATAACGTTTAAAATTTGTATGAAAAGGAAGAATTATTATAATCAATGGATGATTAGGAATACTGCCCATTCTGCAGGAAAATTTAGGTCTGCATTTTACTCCATTTGTAACTTATATCACACATTAAGGATTTAAATATAAAAACAATAAGCATTAGAAGAAAATTCGTGACTATTTATGGATTTAGTCAATCAAAGAGACTGCATATTATATGATTGTGGATTGAATGTGAAACTCCCCCACAGCCTTGGTTGTTTGCACACTTGGTCCCCTGCTGGCAGTGCTGTTTTGGAAGATTGTGAGATCTTTTGGAGGTAGAGTTTTGCTGGAGGAAGTGAAGTGAGTCACTAAGAGGTGGGCCTTGAGGTTTTCAGCCCAGCTCTACTTCCTGTCCCACTCTGCTTCCTGACTACAATTTCCAGCTGCTTCATGTTCCCACCACTATGCTTTCCTGACTATGATGGAGTGTAGTCCTCTTCATGCTGTAAGCCGAAAGAAACTTTTCTCCCTCTAGTTTGCATCTTGTTAGGTATTTGGTCATAGCAATGAGCAAAGTAATGCCAAAAAAATGATTTCAAGGTGTGGGGCCACAGCTGCCATAAACCTAACCAGATGGTTTGTAGGCCTTTAGATCTGTTTTGTGGGAAGAATGTGAAACAGTCTGGAACTTAGGGCTGGGAAATACCTAAAATTAATATTTTGGCAGAATTTACCAAGTCATCCTTGTGGCATTCAGAAGACCAGGATATGGCAGGAAATGTGGATAATTAAGTCTTGCTCATGAGTTTTCAGAGAAGAATTAGGACTCTTTCAAGACTTGGGCTGTTGATTTTATGTTAAAGTCTAGCAAACCACATAACTACATCCTGCCTGTGTTCAGAGAACTTGGTGAGGGTGACTGAAAAGCTAAAGACTATTGTGTTTGGTTGAGAAAATCACAGTAGTGGATGATCTTCAGACTGTATCATGGTTACTGCTCACAGTTCTTATCTAGTTCTCCAGTGAGAGAGATCAACAAATGGAGCAGGAAGGTATGAAAAAGATAACAGTTTTGTTGGAAGTTGTAGAGTAAGTGTCCAATGAGAAGGCAACTGTAATTATTAGATGCCTATGTTCTGCATAGGGACAGTACAAAAGGTGTCTTGAGAGAAAGAATCAATTCCTGGTGCTACAGTCTATATCAAACAGAGTTCCCTAAAATAGCAGAGCTGTGTGTGTGTGTGTGTGTGTGTGTGTGTGTGTGTGTGCGCGTGCGCGTGCACTGTACATAGCAGATTACCTTATACAGTACAGAATTCATCAATGTCAAACAATGACACAATCTGCATGTTGGAGAGCCTGAGAACCTGACAGGTGTTCAGTCTACAAACTGGACGTCTCAGCAATCCCAGTCTGGTGCTGAGGGTCCAGAAGTTCTGGAAAGAGTCAATGCTCTTCAGTTCATTTTGGAAGGCCAAAGAAACTGGAATAGGATGTCACTCACTGAAGGATGCTAACAGCAGCAGGAGTAGGAAGGGCACGCTCATTAGTAAGAAGTGAAGGCAGCCAACTTGTCTACCAGGCTTTGTTGAATCCCCAAGGGAGGACTTGCCTCCTCTGAGGAGTGGATGAGGGTGGGTTGGGTGGAGGTGGGGAGTCAGGAGAAGGAGAGGGAGGGGGAACTGGGGCTAGTATGTAAAATTTTAAAATTTTAAATAAAAAAGTTGAAGGCAAGCAGGCAAGAAATGTTGCTGTTTCTTCAGATTTCTTCGTATGTGGACCACATGCAAGAAGATGTGCCCATTCTGGAGGAGGGATTTCTATCTGTCTTTCATAGAAATGCCCTATGACCTGCCCAGAGGCATGTCTCTTAATTGGGTGAGATTCTATCAAGTTGACAATCAAGATTAGACATCATAAATATGATGTTAGAGCCAACAAAAGAAAAATATTAATAGATTTAGTTACCTAAAAAAGATTGTGCATATCTATACATCAGAAATATTAATAACAGTGGACAGCTTGTGACCAAATTGTTGGATGAAATTTATGTGAAGTGTGTGTCATAAAGCTTAGCTCTTGAAGAATGTGTCACTATTTTACATATATCAGTAATTATATAACTCACAAATTGAGGGATCTTCAAAAATCAGTAGGAAAATTAGCAAAGGTCTTTAAAAGAGTTCATTTAAGTAATACAAAATATGAAAAGTATGACTTACAAAGGTAGAATTAGAAATAATGACACATCATTTCACCTTCAATTTGGTATCAAATAGACTGATAGGTACCTAGAATATCTGTATCAACTGGAGAAGTCATCCATTACCTATGTCATAGACAAAACTGTCAACACCCTTTTTGTGGGGCAATTTGACACTGCAGCATTCAGAAAACATGGACTTTTAGATGTCTTTTAATCTATAACTGTTCACCTTAAATGAAAGAACTGTATTAGCTTATAAACATTGGAAACAATTCAAATATTCAACTTTAAGAGATTGGTTAGATAACACGGCTGGGCTGCTCTTGCAGAGTACCTGAGTTGGGTTCCCAGCACCTACATCAAGAGGTATTGTACACAATCACAGACAGAAATAAACATGAGATTAGTTAAGCAGAAAGATGGTGTGTTTAAATTTGAACACATGTGCTGAGATACCCAAAGTCTAGTTCCAGTTCTTGGAGAGATCATTATGATGGTGTCTTTTGGGTCAATAGACTAGGGCATAAAATCATTTAAGCCTAGAAACATGTGACTAAATAGTGTGTCAACTGGTTCCCCTCGGGAATGATAAAGGTAGTTATCGGTGAAGGGTATTGAAAATCTGTGAGAATCTTCGTACAGGGAGGCATGTGAACAACCTGCCTACTTTTCTCTCCAAACATGCTTGCTCTTTAATTTTTCTTTGTCTTTTAAGGCACAGTATATCTTGAACCCAGGCTGGCTTCAAACTTGTAGTCCTCTCTCCTCAGTCTCTGAAGTGTTTGGATTAGTGGTATGTAACACATTCAGACTGTTGAATGTGTTAAAGAATGAAATTAAAGTTATTCATAAAAATGCATAGTGCAAGAAGGTGGGCATTATTAAACTATCTTTCTTTCTTCTTTTTCCATGACATATTTTTTTCCATATGAATTATAATCTTCACCTTGCCTTGGTTATTTCTCTCATAGTACATAAGCAGATTTTGCAATACTGGCAAACTGACTGGGGAGATAGTTTAGCAGGGAAACTCTTGCCTTACAGGCATGATGACCTACAATCAGTTCCCAGAAACCATGTGACAATCTGGGTGCAGTCACATGGGCTTGTACTCCAAGCACTGGGAACTGGAGACAGGTGGACTTCTATGGCTCACTTTTCAGCCAAACTACCCTACTTGGCATATTTGAGAACCCTATTTCAAAGTAAAGGTTGGTGGGTTCTGGGAAAGGACACCCACAGTCATCCTATGGCCTCCATCCAACTGTGTAACCAAGTATAAATCTACCTACACAGCACACATACACAATTACATACACAATTACATACACAAAATAAATTCTTGGGACCCCATCGTTAAGTTGTAACTCCTATAAATACTTTCATTTTTCTAAGTAAATTCTTGGGTGGTGTCTTAGTCAGTGTTCTCTCGTTGTGAAGAGACACCATGACCAAGGCAACTCTTATGAAAGAAGACATTTAATTGAGACTGGCTTACAATTCAGAGGTTTAGTCCATGATCATCATGGCAGGAAGCATGGTGGCATGCAGGCAGACATAGGGCTGGAGAGGTACCTGAAAGTTGTACATCTGGATCTTCTTCTGGCAGGAGAGAAGTGGGGAGGGGCAGAGGAGGCAGAGGCAGAGGCAAAAAGAGACTGGACCTGACTTGAGCATCTGAAACCCCAAAACCCACCCCCAGTGACACACTTTCTTCAACAAGGCCACACCACCTAATCCCTATCAAGTAGCATCATTCCCTAATGACCAAATATTCAAACATTTCCTTTAAAGAACTAACTAGTTTTTATTGGATTAATATTTTAGAGACATGCCCATTATCATCTGGGCTGTGATGATCCTTGATAACTAGGCTGTATCTTAAAATTCCAAAAGTACAGAAACTCAGATATATTCTAATTTAAGGGAGGGTGATGCCAACTGCTTCCCCCTGACAGTGACTTTATGGAGGGGAGCATTTTCTCGTCTTTTCAGCCTAGCGCAGTGTTGTGGTTTCCAAACTTTGATTTTAGCAATGGAAGCCTTTGGCAATATAATATTACGGAACCCAGTCGATATTACAGATCTGAGCTGTGTGGCTCTGAGATGGGAAATGGAGCCCAGAAAGTCTCACGTTCTGCCTCTTGCTTGTGTAGCCACAGAAGGACCGGAGCCCGTGAGCTGAACAAACCAGCATTCAGTTTCCCTGAAAGCCTCCATAGATAAAAATCTTGGTCATGTCGTTTTGGCCCTAGTCCATCAATAGAGCATTTATAAGACAGAGGCTTGCTTGCAAACTGGTGGTGAGGAGAATACAAAAAGAGGGTTATTAGAACCACTGCATTAGCTGTTAAAGCAAATGAGGTCTCTGCTGCTTTGTAGCTTTTGTTCTCAAAAATGTGAGACATCTATCAGAGAGCCAGAGAAAATTTTACATGAGCAGGCCCCAAATCACTCATTTGCCTTTTATATATAACCACAAGGAGAGAAATTAACTAGGGAAGTCACGTCCAAAGAGCTGGGTCTTATTCTTATTAGGGCTCCAAACATGATATCCCCAAAATGTGGCTCCTCAGTACTCCCAGCGATTTCAAGGACATTTACTTCCTGACCTTCTCTCATTCTCTTCTGATCACCTTCAGATGGCAGGCGTCCTGACCCCACCTGGAGGGAAGCAGTGTCACACTGGAGACCAAGGGAGAATCTGACCAAAGGTACTGCTGTCATACTCCTCCTGGGGAGATAGAACAGATTTCACCCCAGAGAGGGCACTGACAACAGAGCCAAGAAATGATTCCATTGACGTTCAGATTGGCAAACCAATGTGTTTATTTACTTACAGGACACTGGGTGGTTTAGAGACAGCTGCATCACCAAAAGCTTCACCCATCCTAGGTGACAATCTTGAAAGCCCTGCAGCCCTGCAATCTTGCAGCCCTCCGCCCAGCTGCAGCCTCACAGGCCTCTCCTCTCCAGTAGCCATTTTTTTCTGCTTGCATAACCTCTGCTGGGGACTTCCTGAGTTGGCTAGTTGTCTGAGATTGCCAAATCTTGCAAATTTCACACGTTTCCTTAGCTTCTTTAATCTCAAGGGCTTTGCTCCTCCCTCTCCGAGGGACTGTGGTTGGAAATGGGTGCCAGAGCCTTGTGGACTTCTCCCAAGTTTGTTAATCAATTTGTCTTCTGCAACACTGTCTGTATCAAGTAAATTTCCCCGAGTCTTTGTGTCTTCATTTCTGAAAATTCATCAGTTATGTAAACACAATATTAAATAAATTTGCTATTTTTTTCTCTTACTAATTGGATTCAGTATGTGGGTGTCAGGCATGACTCTTGCTTAGCTGATGAAAGACATTATTTTCTCACCTACAGACCTAAGCACCTTCCTTCTCTTTTCGATTCTCTGACTCCTCTTCCACATTTTCCTTCTCGCCTCATTATGATTTCTTACCTATTCTAAGAAACCAACCACAAAGGCTGGTAAGCCCAGGACTGACGGGCTACTCCTTCAATACCAAATAAAAGCAAAACTAAGCCATGTGGCAGGGGTCAAGCGTCAAATTGCCAAGTGAACAAGTTCTGTTAACTTGTTCAATATGATCAGTTCTGTTAACACAGTACATAATCTCCTGAATATTTCCCAAAGCCCAGATGATTCTGTTTCAGATATCCTGAAACATACACAAATACTGAAGTTGGTATTATCTCATTAACACAGGTCTGCCCATGGAAGTAGGGCTTTTATCTGCAACCAGCATGAAGGTGGATGATTCTGATAGAGTTCTACATGGGTTAAGACACTCATCGAAGATTGTTTTTGAGTTTGTATTTTATTTTCTCTAAACATGCACTTCACCATGCTTTCTCAGGTTGAGTCTTGAATAGGAAATACTTGAACAGCCCAACTTCTCCTCTAGGGCCATGTCTGTAATTGGACAGGGCATCTCTGTAGTGAGTGGCCTAGAGCAGGCTTTTCTACTTGCCTTCTTTCTCTTTCAGAGGGTAGGAAAAACATACTCCCTCTGTTTTACTGGATTTGAGACATGGACACAGTTCAAAACTGTCGGCTAAAGCAAGGACAACAGGGGCTTGGGAGAAGATGATAAGTGAGCAGGAAAGAAAATGGTCATTGAATGTGGAGAGAGACCAATTAGAACATACTCCGCGTTTATCACTCCCTGTCTGTAGTGATAGAGGGGAGCAGCAGGCCTGCTTTTCGTCCCGCAAAGCAGGCCTGCTTTTGTCCCACCTGGCTCCCGCAGCCCCACGTTGGGCGGCAGATGAAGGCGTAAGTCATAAACAATCCCACACCAGTTGGGATCCAAAGGGGTATTTATTTTAAGGGTAAAACTTACAAAACACCAACAGTCAGGAAAAGGAGCCTAGTCGCCGGAAGCAGAGCCGGAAGCGGAGCCGGAA
The DNA here is from genome assembly GCA_001685095.1 of Ellobius talpinus. NCBI lineage: Eukaryota > Metazoa > Chordata > Mammalia > Rodentia > Cricetidae > Ellobius > Ellobius talpinus. The sequence goes on from LOJH01029331.1 coordinate 14,328, forward strand.
GCCAGAGAGCGAGCGGAGGGCAGTTGCTGCTTTT
>LOJH01029332.1:0-17456 GCA_001685095.1 Ellobius talpinus
AGAGAGAGAGAGAGAGAGAGAGAGAGAGAGAGAAACAGTATTAAAACCACATATCCTGGGTCAGGAGTCTAGAAGCCAGGTTATAACTAACTTTTCCACTTAACCAAATGTTTGACTTTAGGAAAGAAGCTAATTGTTATAACTAAACTTCTTCAAATATAACAAAAAAGACTTCATTCTGTATGGGAGGGATGAAGAAACAGTCATGAAAATGATTTTTAAAAGTTTATTTTAGCCAGCTGTGATAGCTCAGGCCATGATCCTAACACTTGGGAGGTATAGGCAAGAGTTTGGAGCCAACCTGAGTAAAATCTTGTCTCAAAATACAACAATAACAATGATATAAACACATAAATAAGTAGGTAAATAAATAAATATGAATGTTGCACCAGGAAATGTAAGCTGATGTTATTTGCAACTTGGCTTCAATTGGATAATTCTGAAAGAGAACATCAAAATTCCCATTTTAATTCTGAAATTTACCTCGATTTTACAACATTTCTTATTTCATGTGAAATAATATTCATATGCATTCAAGAACAAAGTAAATTAAGAGAAAATAAATATTGTCTGTAGTAGTTATGGTTATATTATGTTATAGCCCCTTCTTATATTCCATTTTTAATGACATTCTTTACTTTGACAGTTAAAAAATTCTTAATAATCTTCAAAAATACCAAATAGCAAGTTGAAAACAGAGCAATAGGCTTTACAAACTTCTTGCTTAGGAATATTAGTGAGATTGAACTTCTGGGGAGAGAGAATATAAAAGGTGTAATAGTAACTTTTCTCATCGCTATGACAAAACACAATCAGCTTAAGGAAGGAAGGGTTTCTTTGGCTTGCAATATGAGGGTATAGTTCATCAGGGTGGGGGCACAAAGCCAGAAGCAGCTGTTGACTCTTTGTCTATGCTGGATCAGGAAGCCAAGGGTTGACAGGAAGTGAAAGTAGGCTGTGAAACCTCAGAGACCAAGCTTCACTTCTTCTAGTAACAATATATTCTAAAGGTTCCACAACCTTTCAAAATGGTGTTTATCCCTGGGGACCAAATTTTCAAATCCATGAGACAATGGGAAATGTTTCACATTCAAACCCTACTTAATAGGCTTCTCCCATTAGCCCTCCCTCCATTCTTCCCTTCTTCCCTTCCCGCCCCCTTTTCTCCTTTTCTCTTCTCTTTTCTCCTGTCTCACTGGAGATTGAATATATTGCTTTGCATTTGCTGGGTGAGAACTTTACCACGAAACTCCTCAGACTTTTCTAAGACTGGATCTTACTAAGTTGGCCGGGTTAGGTGTGAATTGAGTCTGTGGTCCAGGCAGATACATTCAGATCCACCTTTATTCAGATTCTCTCTCTCTCTCTCTCTCTCTCTCTCTCTCTCTCTCTCTCTGTCTCTTTCTCTCTCTCCTTCCTTGGAGTGTTTTTTTAATGGATTTTTTTTTGCCTTCATGTATGCATGAGTGCTACATACATGTCTGGTGCCTTCAGAATTCAGAAGAGAGCATTGATTGGTCTTCCAGGAGCTCGAGTTATGGATTGTTATGAGCCATCATGTGGGTTCTAGGACTAGAACCTGGGTTCTCCACAGGAGCAACAAGTGCACTAAGACATCTTTTCTGTCCCTTTCTTTTCTCTCACATATTTTTCTTTGGTTATCTCTTCAAAATCTTCCTCAAGGGATTCCTTGTGATCAATGAGAGACATGCTAGCAGTGCAGCAAAATGGGACTCTCATGCATTGAAACACTCTCTTTATGTGAACTTGATAATGCCCGCCATCTTCATCCTGTAGTACAATCTTAACCCCCATGACCGAGAAGATACATTATTCTCCATACTGTAAGAGCTGTATTCTGGAGGGAGTGAAGGAGATGGGGGAATCTCTAGGATGCTGTGCTGTTTCATAGCCACTAGATGCTACCCGTTAAGACCTGACTTCCATGGTGGTGTTTGTTATGTGTATTTGTTGACGGGACTTCTGGGGTTTATAACTGTTGATACATAAGTTATCTCATGCCACATGTGCAGAGACCCTTTACCCATAAATGTCTGATCTGAAGTATATTGTTGCAGGTTGTTTCCCTGTGCTGTATGACCCTGTCACATCCGCATGCAGTCCTTGTTTCGAAACAAGTTGATATATGTTTCTGCTCCCTTCTCAAGCCTCTAGTCAATGTTTCCTACTAAACTATTTCTTAAAAACTGGCAGGATGAAATGAAAGCCCATTACATCCCATGCTTGTCCAATTCAATGGAGAAAACTGAACCCTATTATTTGTTCTGGACACCTGCTGGTGGATTTAATGAGTGCATTAAACCTGAGTGACTACTCCATTTCTTTTAAAACAACTCTGTCCTCTGTCTTGAGCACGTTTCATTGATATCTATCATTTCCTTGCCATAGTTTATGTATAAAGTGAACATTTTATTGCTGCATTAATACATGACATGGGAAACATAGATTTGGTATATGGATACTAATGGGACTTGTATTTTGTTTTACAGCTGGGACAACGTATATCTTTAGCAAAGGTGGTGGACAGATCACGTATAAGTGGCCTCCTAATGACCGGCCCAGCACACGAGCAGACAGGCTGGCCATAGGGTTTAGCACTGTTCAGAAGGAAGCAGTATTGGTGCGAGTGGACAGTTCCTCAGGCTTGGGTGACTATCTTGAACTGCACATAGTAAGTACTTTCTAAATAAGATTCAAAATTTGCTTTTCACCATTAACTTTATACATATCTGCATGTATGTATGTGTTCATATATGTTTATATATCTATATATGTATATCTATATAGATATACACACTTAAATTTTTCCCAAAATATATTGTTACAGTAAATATGAATACAGGATGTAGCTACTAAACCTCAGTGCTACTGTTATTAACATGAACTTCACAATAGGAAGAAAGTTATTTTTATTTTTGAGTCTGATGTCATGTCAATTTTTTGTTTGCAAAGACATTTGGCAGTGAATTTCTTTCTCTAGGAAGATTTTCAAAGATAATAAAGTAAGATATTGCTCAGTAGCACTGTACCATCTGGCTGGAAGCAGGGGCTGCTGTATTGGTAGCATCCAAAGATCTGGATTCGGTAGTGTTACCTCTTTTCTTGCCAGAGCAAAAATTGTCTAAAGTTACATGGTGTGGGAGGAATGGAGAAGGAAACTTTAAGGATGTGAAAATTTCAGTTGGGGTTGTGAAAATGGCAAACATCATTGTTTCTGGGGCATTTTGCTCTAGCTTTGATAGCTGTCGGGAAAGTTCTGGGAAATGTTCCTTTTCTGTCTCAGCTCTGCTGAACTGCACATACAAATTTAGCCAGCGCACAGGAAATGGTAAATAATAGCTTATAAAAGAGATGCTTTCTCTTTCGTTTCCATAGCAGACTTGTGGGTTCAGACCCTTTTTTTGCAGTCCTACTTTTAAGGAATTACCAAGTCCAGTTGTAATTCTCCATTTCCTTGGTTCTCTGTATTACTTGTGTTAACGAATGCACATGCTTTATCTACTAAGCGATATTAGTATTTTTCTGTATTGCAAAATCACAAACAGTAAAATATGGCATCTTCAGTACTCTAGGTCTTGGGTATACATCAGCAGTACAGGACTTGTATAATATGTACAAGACCCAGGGGTCCATCCCCAGCAACATTAAAAAACGAACCAGCCAACAAAAAGTGAGGGGATTCTTGATTTACCTAGAGTCCTCCTCTTCGTGAAGTTTCATAGACATTTCATTCCCTACAGCTTCTGTTTTATACTTGAGTATTGTCGATTGTCTCAGTCTTCTGACAATGGAAATGTAATTTGTTTTCTTTATGCTTCCCTGGTCTATGTTCTGCCATTACCAAGTGCTAAGTCTTCAAAGGACCTGTAGTAAGGTCAACATTTTCCTTATTGGTAGAAACTAGCCTTAGGCATATGTCCTAAGACGGCTAGGAAAACAGCAAATCACTATGCTACATCATCACAGATTGACAAGGTTTTAATTCAGAATGATTTTATTAATTTTTGCTTAATCTTATTCTTACATTAGATTTTCAGCATATCCAATAAGCCAGCTGAAGTTTCACCTTGACCACTAGAGCTGAATTCACTGTTAGTCTTAGGGGGCAAAAGTAAACAGAAAATAATACCTCAGCATAACAATTATTGACCCATTGTAAATTTCCACTCAGAATGCACTTGTCATAAGATGGCCACCCTTGGAAAGTAATTTCAATTGCCTTTCAGCAAATACCTAACAATCAAAATGGAAAGCATTTTCATTTTTATAGCATCATAAATAAATGATCAGTTGAGATAAACTTCTCAGGGCAGTCAGGAATCTTTCTGTTTAAAGTAATGTCAACTTTCAAAATATATTTTCTCAGCTCTGATTTAAGAGCTTTTCCAACTCAAAAATATATATAAATTAAAAAGAAGAAAAACAAGACGTTTGTCCTTCTAAGAGAAATTACTTATTGATCCATAGCCAATTACGCTTTCATCCCGAGAAAGGTACTGCAATGATCGCCCTGAAGTGGTAGGGGCTGTTATTGAATTACTCAAATTACTGCTGTTTGTTTTTTGGACAATTGGATTGGTCTACGGTGTTGACCATTTTTTTCCAGTTCTGATCAACTGTAAGCGTAAGCTTTCTTAAATGTAAAAACATGATATTTTCCATGTCTGCCCAGTATGTGTCCTGCTGGCTATGGGCTTCTTTGCTTTTCTTTTTTCTCCTCTTTAGGCCTTGCCAAGTCATTCATTTTAGAGTCAATGCTTATCTCTACTGTGTGTATGTGTGTGTGTGTGTGTGTGTGTGTGTGTGTATAGGATTAGAAATCTTCAAATTTCCCTTGCCTCCAGAGTCTGACCTTAATTAAAGAATGGATATTATTGTCCTCACTTTCCGTTGTAAATCCTGAAATTCGCCAAAGAAAACCAATTTCACCATTCTGGCCAAATTAAAGTAAGCTTCTATTAAAATATTAAATACTGGCCAAGATGGAATTTGGTCAGAACCACCACCTGGAAACTTTCCAGCTGAGTGGCCTCAAGACAGGTATTGGCAGGGGTAAGAACAAAACCTGTAGGTGACCCTACCTTCCCATAAGTCTTCCTTGTTGTTTTCCAAGAAAGTTAACTGGTCCTTGGGCAGGTGTTATCTTCAAAGAACTACAACTTCCGGAATCCTAGGAAGATTCCTGGTCTCTGGGCTGGTGGGGCTTACAGGTTAATTTAGGGTCTAACACCACTGCTGTTATTTCAGCTATGCTCACTACTATCTAAAGCCAGGACTAAGTCTCAGTTCAATCCAATAACAACAACAAAAAAGCTCCTCTCCCTCAATCTTGTTCATTGTCTGCACAGCAAGTCCAGCCCCTGGAGCTCTACGTCATTCATCTGGAAATGAGTCACATGCAGTTAAATGATCTCAAAGTTGGGTTTTGGTTGGTTCTTCTTGTTTTGCTGGTTTTAATACTGAACTATACCTCTAATTCCTTCTTACAACTGTACTCAGAAAATGATAGAAAAGAAAACGTAAGGGGGAAAATGAAAATCAAGAAGGTAGAAAAGCAAGAAAAGGGGAAAATCAAATAGAATAAATTTGCGAGGAGACATCTGCGAGGTTTTCCTTTTCTCTGGGTGTGTGAAGCACGGGAGGTGGCCTGGCTTTCCAGACAGATTGCCCTTCAATTGATCTAATACCTCTGCCTACTCATAACTGGGATTATAGCCAGCATGCTTGGCAACTATGCTTGATAGTAATTATTAAGTTTGAGAATATTCAAGAGTCGTTTTATCTGATTATTATGACAATTGTTGAGTTCATCCTGATTTTACAAAATAAATTCTGTTTTTTTGAGGGGGGTCAGAAAGTTAAAAGTAAAGCAAGGTGTAAAATTTTATAGGTGGTTTTGTTTATGAAAAATTTTTAAGCTGACATCTATAACAGATGACATGTCTTATCTACATGAGAGGTAGAAAGTTTGGTTACCCATTATTCTGTCAGGAAGTTTTATGTGAACTTTCCAAGTTAGCAGCATAAAAACTATGTATGGATCTCATCTAAAAATCTTGTTCTGACTTTAACTGATAGAGGCAAAAACATGAAGGTTGATTGCAACATTAAAAGATGCTCCATTCTTGCTAAAAATGTATAATAGTTTCAATTAGCTAGCTCTAAAAGTTTGATTGGCATATAATTTCATTGAAAATTTGAATATTTGGCATGACTTATCTTCCCATTTTTCAGAGTGATCAAGTTTGATTTCACTGGAAAATGTAATCACATTTAAATTTTGATTAACTGTGAACTTAAAAAATACAACAACTTGGGAAAAGTTCACTTTGAATCAGGTGTCCCAATTTTGATAGACTGATTTTTGTTATATTTATATAAACACCATCAATGTGAGTTCAAAGTCAGGTGAATTATTGATTGTAAAGATTTATGAGGAGTTAGAGGATTGATGGAGATTGGAGTAAAGAACCATTAAAGAACAAATAAGTTAATTAAATATTGAAAATACTGACTCATAGAGTAAGAGCAAATCTTTAACTTTTCAGTTGTCAAAAAGCCCTTTATAGATGGAATTTACTGTCCATATTGCTGTCAAGATGTCATATAGTTTCTTATTAAAACATAGAAAAAGCATAATAATTTACAATAATTATTTTAAAGTCGACTGTATTTTAATTGATGCTAATTTATAAATATTTGATGAAGAATCCTTGGTTGTTTTAAGAATGCTTGTGGTGAAACTTTTGTTGGATGAATCACTTTTTTATTACATAGCCTTATTTTTATCATGAATGCTTCCCTAGTTATTTCATATTTTTGTGACTTTTAGATAAACTTTATGATTTCATGGGATATGACTTTATAATAATGATGATAATTAATAAAATAAAACCTTATGGAACTAAGGCTTGCTATCACATTTGAAGCCTGTTCCATAGTGTTTATTGAACATCTAATATGTCCTAGTTCTACATTAGGCTTTGTGGATATGAATAAGTTGACATTACTTAGATATTACATATACAAACAGTGGGCAAATCATTGTGTTATTAAGACAAAACAATATAAAGTGATTTGCAAAGTATTACATCATAAACATTCAAATTGGTAATGTTGAAGGCTTTTGGTTCATTAAAATATTTTCTTAAGAACAATGAGCAAATCTACTGAACTAAGATTGATTTTGTGAGTTCCAACATGTAAATTTTATCAGAGCTCGCATATAATATTGTCAATATTGCCACTTTCAGAAAAATCTCTTGAACGTATCACTTTATAGGCCTTAACTGGAGATTATTTTAACACCTCCCTTTTTATGGGAGAAAGCCAGTGTAAATGAAGGTTCATCCCTTCTGTGGGTATTAAAGGTGCCTTATTCTAACCAGGGAAGGTGGAGGAGAGGATGAGCGAGCAGAAATCCTTGAAACACTTTCATCTTGGGAGCATGAAAGTATGCTGTGGACTCCATTAGTGAACTCTTGTACACGTTTCCCTTACATAGTTCTGCTTTGTACTTTGCTGGGGTGGAGCTGCAGTTTGAAGTCAAGCTCCTAATTGATTTTGATTTACAAATATACCTTTGATTAGCATTTTAGTATGCACTCAGAACATTGTATTTATAGTAAATATTAAAAGTCTCAAAATAACTTGTCATTTGATTCATGCCTGACCTTTTTCATCTTTCTCTGTCTGTATCCATATTACAAGACTACAGGATCTTGCTGTCCTAACACTAAATCCAAAACCAACTTTTAAAAGTCAATAATTATATATGGGTGAATACTAATATAAACAAGATAAAACACAATTATTACCCCACAAACTTTTCCTGAATTGAAATTATGCTCTATCTGAAATGTTCTTTTAACCAAAAGATGCACATGATTTTGTTTTCTTGGTTCTTGTAGAAATTAATTAGAACACATGTAGCCAATCTAACTGTAATTTTAAAAGACTGAAATAATGGCTTTTCACCATGTGTTGAAAATGTCTTGCCATCCAAGCTGCTGAGGTATGAAGGACACAGTTATCTCTGGGGAAGATATGTGAACTGGTGCCCAAATTTCTGTTGGCTATGAGGATAGCTAGTGCCAGATTGTGTTGAGGAAGAGCCAAGCTAATGGGTGCAATGCCCTCTCTTTTCTTTCTTCTTGGGGGTATCAACCTAAATTTAAAAAAGCAAAGCATGGAAAAACTCTCCGAAGACATTTGTTTGTTTGTTAGTGGCCCAGTCTTATAATAACACATGTCCCTGTCAAATGTGGGCTTATGGAAAAATGTTAGGGCAAGGGGAAGGTTTTTTTCCTCCTTTTTTTCCCTTTTTCTTTTTTTGGTTTGTTGTTTTTGTGTTTAAGGTTTGTTTTTATTGCTTGGTGTGTGTGTGTGTGTGTGTGTGTGTGTGTGTGTGTGTGTGTGTGTGAGTGTATAGCAAACATGTGGAGATCAGAGAGCAACTTGCCCCTCACTGTTGACTCTTGTGTTTATTTGGATCCGGGAGACGGAAATCAGGCCCTTGAGCTCGGCAGTAAACAATTTTGGTTGCTATTTTAGTCATCTTTCTAGTGCTATGAAGACACAGCGTGGTCTTCGCTACTTATAGAAAGAAAGAGGTTATTGGGAGCTTGCCTACAGTTTCAGAGGGTGGGTTCATGACCATCATGGCATGTAGTATAGCAACATGCAGGCAGGCATGACGCTGGAATAGTAAGAGTTTACATGTTGCGACACCATGAGACAGAGAGAGGGGCAGGCAGAAGAGGGAGGGGNAGAGAGAGAGAGAGGGAGGGAGAGGGAGAGAGAGAGAACACAATCATCACTTTATCACTGACTGGGACACTGAGGTTTCAACCACTCTTAGGGACACAGCTTCTTCAAGAAGGACACACCTCCTAATCCTTCGTAAACAGTTGCGCAAATTGGGGATTAGACATTAAATATAGGAGCCTATAGAGGATCATTCTTATTCAAAACACCTCATGCCCTTAGCCATCTTGCAGGCCTGTAACACCCCTATATTCATAACTTCCTGGCTTTGATGACTTTTTTTTAACCTTTTTTCTTTTTTGATTAGGAGTTGACACAAGCTTGTGTCCTTTTGATTCTTACAACTTGCATGTTTGTTTTACAGAACTTAATGCAGTTTCTTATTTTTCTGAGCAAGCAATAGTTCCCTTTCTTGAGCTAATCTTTTAAATTAGTCTCTAGCATTTTCTCTCTTCTAAAATTCTGCTGTAAAGTTTAAAGAATGAGATTGAAGGCAGTGACTTCTACCTGCACTTCCTCAGGCCGTGTTTATCACTTAGACCTTTGTAGGTCACCACCACTTCTCAGTTGCTCCCCTATCTCCATTCTGAACACTTCCCAGTCCGTTCATATTGGTTAGTTGGTTAAATTAATTCTTTGATATCATTAGTTTCTAAAATTGCCTCTTTTTTGTGTTAGTCCTCTATTAAAAAGAAAGAAACACCAATATACAGATGACTCCCACCTATCAGAGAAGGTAAGTTCTCTCCTTTAAGTGAAATCTGCTCTGATTTCCCTTTCTGGGTTCGTCTACCACATCTCCCTTCCTGTTTCTCTAGTCCAATGAAATGTACTAACCCATTTTTAAAAACTGCTTTTCCTGTACTGTTTTTAATGATCTCCAAATTCTTTCTTCCTATTATTGTTTAGTAGCTGAATCTTAGGAACCAAGGCCTCTGTTTCTATGCTCAGGGTTTCCACAGTTGCCCCTGAAATATTCTCACCCCCTTGTCTAATTGAAAATGTTATGATATCATTGGAAAAGTGGGGTAAGAAGCCCAGGATATTACCTATCAGAGAGAATTTGGTCCACAGACTGCCCTTTGCTGTGATTGCTTTTCTGCCCTATCTTTGGCTTTGTAGCGAGTCTCCAGCTGTTTTATGAGTTGCCTTCAAATGCTCTGGGATTAGGCAGTGGTAAATTGCTTGACTGTTTTCTTGTGCCCAGTTTCCAACACAAGATTATCTTGTTAGATTCTTTTTAACCACTAAAAACTCCTTTCTTTCTTCTGTAATTAAATCATTTTTGGAACTCTACCTCCTAGAAATTTTTCTCTAGGCTAATTTAAGATAGCATAATGGGCCTCCTAAAACTCAATTTCTGTTGCAGATGACTGGTATTTTGTGTAATAGTTTTCTCCATTTAACAACTTAAAACAGTTTGGTTACTATGCAGTTACCATGAGAAATAATAGTTAAGAATGCCTGTGTAATGTGTGGTATGTTCATTCTTGTAATCCTGTCTGTGTTTTCCAGAAAGAAATTATGAGTCACTGTTAAAATATATGCAAATACGTTATTAAAGATGCAAGCTGTGCAAACACAATATAGATTGATAGAAAAGAAATGAAGTCACTGCTTGGGGCTTAATAACTATTTTGAGGAATGCATAGTGAATAAGGGGTCATTTTCACACTGATAGGAAAATGCTCTTTGTTGCACAAAAAGCATGGAAACATAAGCAAAATGCACAGTAGTCATATTTTTAAAAATGCAAACAGCATAACAAACAGGTCTGCCAAAGACTAGACAACAAGAGGATGGCTTTGCTATGCATCCAAATCTTACTGACACTGACACTGGGCCATGCCAAATATAAACAGTTTATTTTGCCCTGTAGACCAGACTGGCCTGAAACTCACAGAGTTTCAGGCCAGTCTGCCTCTGCCTCCTGAGTGCTGGGATTAAAAGCATGTCCCACCACCTGGCCTGAATGGCTTATTTCAGCAAAGGAAATAACCAAGGTGAATATATTAGGGAGTACTTCCGTTAATAACAGGTACCAATAAATCAGCTTATAAACTGGCATGGGAAATAGATACAGTTTTTGTGATCCATAAAAGATTATTTTAATGGAAACATGCATGTTAGGGTCATGATATGTAACTTGTTACGTCTTAGAAACTTTCTACGAGAATCAATCTGTCAGAACTCAGGATTCGTTGTCAAAAGCACCAAAGATTTTGCCCTCCTGAAAACCAGCTGCAGAAGCTGTCCATCTCTCCTATCAGATTAGCCCGGTCTGATGAGGCAATTTCTGTTGCTCTAGAAGAACATACTACAACTAGGTTTCTGTGGAGACACCTTAAAGGTGGGTTCTTCCATTCAAGAAAAATTACTTCCTCCCTGGACCTATTTCATTAAACCTTCCTGTCCAATGAAAAATAGAAATATAAAATTGATAGACAAAAATATTCTTTGGTAAAGGAGATAAAATGTAGCCAAGTACAAACGATTAGGCTCTGAAGACAGATCTAAGCATTCTCAAACACTCTCGCTTGAGTTTTAGTTATCATAATACCAACTGCTCACTCGCGAACACGTCCATAGTCCTGACTTTTCTCCCTCCTCCACTCGTCCCATGTTGCTGTTTCTACCTGCTTACCCATCTCCACGAGAATGTCTCAGAGGCAGCTCAGACATAGCTCACTAGAGACCAGTCTCACCATCTACCAGCTAAATGCCCAGCATTCTATCATTGATAGAAACCTTGCTGTATTTGCCGTATGCTTGCACTTATAACTGATCAAGTTCTTACCAACCCCCTCAAATATCTCTCAGTTAGCACTATCCAGTTGAAATAAATGTAAGCTATGTGTGGAACTTCACATTTTATAGTGGGAACATTACAGAAGTAAGAGTAAAGATAAAATTGATTTGAATAATTAAATTAACTTTGGTATCTCTTAACTCATTCATAAGTTATAATTTTAAATCTCATCTAATATAATTTTTACTTACACCTCTCAGTTCAGACTCTAAGTTTTTTTTTATCACAAATACTTTTATAAAATTTACAGCCATAGGTACTCTGATTTGTTTATTCTAAGCATACTTAAAATTCTTCATAGTTGAATATTATAGTAATTAAAAATTTATGTGTAAATAAGTTTAAATTAGACACAGTTTGAAGTTAGGTCCTCAGTCCCATTAGCCATGTCTCGGATGCCAGTACAACTGAGTACTGGGCTGGAAATTGTCAGTTTAGAATTTACTTACTCTCTATGTCTCATACACTGCTACAGTTTAATCACCTCTTCTGAACTCTTGCAATAGTCTTTACAGAATTTCACTTCCTTCAAAGTACACTTGAGAAGTGTTTCATTCAAGTTTTGAATGTTCTATATCATTGGCTATCATATTTGCTGTTAAAACATACCTGACTAATATTATCCCCTCATCTTCAGCAGTGCAAGGCTCTTAGTTTATGATAGAAGTCAGTGAGACAGTGGTACCAGTATAGTCACACCATCTGGAATTATGCCCAAACCCCCACTAATCTGTCCTCCTGCTGCAGGGCTACATTTCAATTGCACCTGGCAACAAAGCCGACCAGAGAGGCCATGGTTGTATATGACATTGTTTGACAGTGATTACTTAATGGGAAAAAATTGATTGTCTATTTATCAGAATTATATACTAAGGCATTTGGGAATTTATTTTCTAAGATAAAGCAAAAATTAATCCCTGGAAAGAACACCTGCAAACACATGCTTTCTACTCTTTTGTAGTCCTCACAGTTTCTTTGGAAATTTCCTGGGCTGGGACAGTTTGGGAATTAGTTTAAGGTGTTTGGTTCTTTTTTCCCCTTCTCCCACGGTCAGTACTGGTGATTGAACCAAGGCCATGGCATATGCTAGACATTTGCCCTACCACTGGGTCTTACTAAGTTGGCCAGACAAGCCTTGAGCTTGGGATCTTCCTGCCTCAGACTTCTCTTATCTGGGATTACAGGTCTGCACTACCAAGCCTGGCATGCATTTTTACACTTTGATGTTTGATTCTTTTATTCATATTGAACAGAATCGTGTTGAGCAGTAATAAGTGTTGTTGTACCAAAGAGTTCCACAATAGTCTGGAATGGAGTATAACAAAGGTTTATTTATTTGGGGATAAACTCACAGTAAGGGTAGCGATCTGCAGTCCTCTGTGTGCACTGGGAACTTGAACGGAATCCAGCAGCTAAGAGGGCTACCCACACTTTTTGTCTGCCTTTATAGTACATGAGACCACTCCCAAAGTAGGCCGGCATCTTAAAGACTATTGGCAGAAGGAGTTCCCACAGCACCTTCTTTTTTGTCTAAATAAAAGAGTTCTAAGCCTAATACATAACAATATACAATAAGAGCAAATATCAAGTATAGTCCAGGGAAAAGAAGAGGCAAACACGTAAGTAAAAATTAGAATTGTAACCAACACGAACAACATCAAACAAGAGACATATACTAAATGTTTCAATAGTTATACTATCCCAAAGAGTCTAAGTCTTATATTAAAAGTGGCCTGGCTAATTCACGAGAGGACAGTAACTATGACTATATAGTCTTCAACCCCGTGGTGGGTCAGTATCTTAAGGCCATTGACTGAAGGACTTTCCACAACAAATAAGCAGCAGCATGGCATAACTCAGGCTGAGCCTTGAACGTAGTAAGTAATCAACCAATAGCAATGGAAGCAGTTTAAGATTCTAGAAGTTCTACCAACTTAGTTCTGCCAACTTTAACTCCAAGTATTCGGTACTGCAGAGGTCACAAGCATTGTCTCCTATAGAGGTCTATATTTTCAGGCAAAAAAATGATTTTAGAAGTATTTCTTAACCTGATTATAAAAAGAACCATTGGTCTTTATTACAAATAATTCTAAATCCAAACTGCTTAGCAGGTCCAATGAAGGTATAATCTGGACTTATCTGCCTCATCCCATCCTAACTCACATGACCTAATACACATGACCTTTGTCCCATTTCTTAAGTGCTTATGTGCCAAGCACCTTCCAGGACCCTGAAAGTACAGAATCAAATGAAGCATGACTTTTAACATACAGTATCTTAGAACTGTCCATTGTCCCGGCATAGCAGGCACAGTATGTAATTATGTGGTATGCAGAACCTGGTGCAGAACCAACCACAACATAATGGATTTCGACGCCATAAAATTGTCTTTCAATATGTGACATCATAAAATTATCGATGATTTCATAAGTACTCTAAACCCATAAAATACCCTTTGAAACTCCCCCCCATCAAAGAAAATAAACTTGAATCCTTATTTAGTTACTGAGAAATGCATCTTCCAATTACAAAGCTACAAAGTCAGGGTCAAATTTACCTAGCCCAACACCTATGTACCTGAGTTAAACTAGCTCCCATGAAGCAGACGCCTGCCATGACCCAGATGAAAGTGCCAGAGCTCATCCATCCCCAGTGAGGCCAACCACAGCAACTCTGTCTTTGGTCTCTTCAAGGTATTTCTATGAAGTCAAACAACCCAGTTTTAGTGCAGCACATCACAGAGTCTCCTGAGTATTCCAGACCTCTGCAACACAGGGATTGTGTCTAGTGAATAGGAACAAAAAGTTATGTCACCCACTTTCTTCATATCCTGTGATTAATTAGCCAAAGTAACAATTGGTTTGATTTGTATGGGATATGTTTCATAAAAAGCCAGAAGAACACAATTATATATTTGTAGCATTAGTGACAGTCAAAATCAGACTTCTAAGGTGTCTTTGTTCATGTCAATTCTTCTTCCATCTTTTCCATGTCTGTCCTCCCAACACATTTTTCAATTTTAGATTTTTAAAAAATATATATCTATACATATATATTTGGAAAGCCTTACTTTGTCCCTTATAACAAAACTAACTGTATTGTTCTTGTTATAGACAACTGTTTTTAATTTTTTCTATATACAATCTAATTCTATATAGCTTTTTGTATTCTTTTTATATGTACTTCTAACTCCTTAAATTGTGAACATATGTGTTATATATATTATAAACAGCTATACACTTGTGTATACTGGCATCATGCTTAGTATTTAATACAGTTACTGATGAAGGCACCATTAGTGACAGAGACATGGGTGAGCTCCTTTGTTCCTTCCCTATGGCTGCCATTCTCCTTTGATCTCCGACTGGTAGTTTTCCATTGTAGTACAAGTCTCATTCCATACTGCTCTCCTTTGAGCACAGTATGAGATAGACTCCCAAGGGAGAATGGTACAAGCAAGTGATGTTCAGCTGGGACTCTTCTGTTCCAACCTACTGAAGCATACACACACCCAGCGAAGCCCTGAGTGCTCCAAATCTGTTATAAAATTATTCATTAGCGACGTGGCATTGTGCCCCTGCCCAATGTTGGAGATCAGAGCCATGCTAGGCAAGTGTTCTACCTCTTAGCTAAGTGTAGGAATTCAACCATGTGTCACCATCCACTACCCCTGTATTTTTCTCTACTTTTGTAAACCTCCTATGCTGTATTAAATAATTAATGTGAACTTAATTCTCAGATTATTGTGTATTATAATTTTAAATTTAGATATATTAAGTGCCTGAAGGTATTTACTATAAGTAAAGCTAAAGTCCCCTTCTGAAATCGTGCTTACCTGATTCAATTCCTTATTAAGAATAATAACTAAGCAATACTATTAGCATGTATGTATAGTGTTTATCGATTTAAGCATTTTGCTAAAAATTATATTTCACTTAATATTATAAGTAATCCACCAAAGAAAGAACTATCATCTCAATTTTATGGACATGTGATTGCATTTTAAAATAAATTGACCAGTATCACAAAACTAATAATTCCCTAGATTTGAATCAATTCTATATGACTTTAGAACTCATCTTCCTTTAGTACAAGAGAAGATCTGAGACTATCTCAGCCTCTTTCCCCAGTCATCCTATAACTTGAATACCAATTAAGAGAATGGGTTTATGGTGTGCTATGTCAAGAGATTCCTTTATCATGGTGGAGACGGGAATTTTGAGTCTCTTAACATAACTACACTACAATACAAAGAATATGACACCGTATGTCATATTTAGAAGCCAAATCCACTTATTGAGCAGAATTCCAGCTGTCTGCTAATTTTGAAGTGAAGCTTACATATTGGGCTAAATTACATTGCTTTATGTGAAAATGAATATAAAAATTGCCTATATGGTTCTGAACATTATGTCTGTAGTCTCAACTTTCAGTCTTTCTCCAACTCTAACACCGCTGGATGCCTGGAAGGCTTGACCTTTAAAAACAAACCATTTTAAAATTGAAACTGGATAGAACCTGTGTATATTTAAGCATGTAAATGAGGAGGGAAAGGGGAAGGGGGGATATGTTGTGTCATGGTTCTTGCTGATTGGGAATTTTTCTGACAGAGGTATACAAAGAAAAAGATATGCCATCCTTCTCATTATTGTTAATTAGAAAGGAACGCAGGCCTTGGGGGTTCCACATGCCACAGGGCATCAGTGGAGAAATGGGGTTGAAATTTCAGTGGGAAAATGGACTGAGGTCAGAGAGCTACTGCATGGGTTTCAGAATTGAGTTCATTTGCTCATTTAACTACAGGCATTTGCAAAGACATTTCCACATTGTGGAAAGAAAAAAGAAGACACATTTTCGAAAAAAAAGAAAAAAAGAAGATACAGAGCCTAATTCCGGGAACTGTAACTGTCCATCGCATATAATGTTGTCAGAGTGAAGTGACTGGGGACATATTTGTTATTTGAAATTGCCACCTACATGTTATTCATCATTATGTGAGAAAATAATCAATGGTTGCATAATTTCCTAGTTTTAAGTGAATTTCTTTCATTCCCATAGACTATATTTCCATTATTTAACTGCTCCTTTTATTTGCTGACATTTTTGTTGTTGCATTTTTCAAACTCTCTAGACATAAACTGGATTCAATAGAGTAGTGATGCACAGATCTGAGTCTGTAAGGCCAATAATATTTTACAGCAGTCTGTTCAGAAAGAATTGAATTTTATTTGTTACCTTATGGATGAGAGACTCTATTTGCTTTTCCGAACAACTCATATATTAATAAATATTATTTCTAGATCATAAAATGCTCATTGAAATTTAGATAATACAGCAGTGATGAGAATAGTAGTTAAAAGCTTCATGAAATGTACTGCCTTTACTGTGCTGTCTGAATTCTACTCTTACATGGTATGCATATGTTTCTTTTCTACACATGGGTATATACACAATTAGCTTTATATATGTACACATGTTAACATTTATGAGAAAGATAAACTTTTATGTTTTATCTCTTACTATTTTATAATATGATTGTTTTTCTTGCTATGCTTTGGACACTATTTACATTTTAGATAACACAATCTATTTTCCTCATAATGTCCTATTGTTTTTGTAAGCAAAACTATTTATTGAACCATTTTTCTGATGGATGTATATACTGTTTTAGCATTTTATTATATCAAATAATTTAATACTGCAAATGGGATCAACACATCAACTTTTATAGTTTTATCCTTTTTTTAAAGATTTATCTATTATCTATATAACATTCTGCCTCCATGCATGCCCGCACGCCAGAGGGGGGTGCCAGATCTCAGTACAGATGGTTGTGAGCCACCATGTGGTTGCTGGGAAT
>LOJH01029336.1:0-10481 GCA_001685095.1 Ellobius talpinus
GCGGAGCCGCAGGGCGCCGCGAGCGGGGACGTGTCGCTTCACAACTTCAGCGCAAGGCTCTGGGAGCAGCTCGTCCACTTCCACGTCATGCGGCTAACAGACTCGCTCTTCCTGTGGGTGGGGGCAACGCCGCATCTACGCAACCTGGTAGTGGCCATGTGCAGCCGCTACGTGAGTGTGGGCGGGGCCTGGGCAGGAAGGGGGTGGGCCTTCCTCGGTGCGGAGTTGGGGGCGGGGCCTAAACTGAAGGGCCTGGTGGGCCTCAGTGTGNGGGGGCGTCCGGGGTGGAAGGTGGCAGGTGGGGACCGCTGGGGAGGGGCTCTGGAACAGGAGAGACTAGTGGGAGTGAGGCTGGTCACGTGTAACCCCGAGTGACTTCAGCTCTCCTCTGAGCTTTCCCTGCTTCTTGACCGGTGCTGAGCCTCAGTCCGCGCTTGCATCACCTTGGGCACTCAGCCCAGCCCCTGAGCTCGGAGCCCACCAGAACCTCTGTTCTCCTTGCACCAGGACCCAGATGTGCGTGTATGTGTGTGTGTGTGTGTGTGTGTGTGTGTTAAAGTAGATTTACTTCAGGAGGCTTAAGTGTAAATACTGTTACGTTTCAGCTAAATACTGAACTCAAAGAATCTGTAAACAGCAGGTTTATGATTGTACTTTTGTATCTTTTTCAGTTAAAAACAAAAAAGGTCACAAATGGATTCATTCATTTTTTTAAATCTTGCTTTGTTTGGCTAATGAAGTGAGTTTAAGCCCTTAGGAAATGATGTTTCATCCATCCAGTTGTCTCCACCTGGATATCGTGGCAAGGGCACCAAACCCCAGAGCAAGTTAGTGAGTGGGCTTTTTCCTTTCAAACAAGATTTTTTGAGGGGGCTGCTGGATATTGAACCCAAGGTGTAGTTGGACTTTTTTGTCGGGACTATTGGCTCCCCTATAGTGACACGGAGACTTTTAATTATGAAAACCTGGCCGACAGCTTAGGCTTGTTTCTAACTAGCTCTTATAACTTAAATCAATCCATTTCTATTAATCTATATATTGCCACATGACTTGTGGCTTTACCTGCCCTCCAACATGTCTTGCACCTTCTGCATCTCCTTGAGACTCCACCTTTCTTCTTCCTGGAGTCCTCTGTACCTGAAAATCCTGCCTGGCTATTGGCCATTCAGTTTTTTATTAAGCCAATCAGAATGACACATCCTCACAGTATACAAGAAGATTATTCCACACTACTGTGTTACATTTTATTGCTTCTTAGCCAAAACAAGATTGGTCAACCATTTCATATGAGGCTTTAACTTTGCTGTTTGGATGTTGGTAGCTGGTGTCTTTTCAAATTCCCAGGTCACTATATTCATCTTCAGAAGTCCTCACAAGCCTTGAGGGAGTGAGAGCTGTGCTCTTGTAGGCTTTCCCGAGGAGGGCAGGACCTTGCTTCTCAGCTGAGGAACTGGACCAGGCACATTTCTTGCTGTGGCCTTAATGAGTTCATTTGCTTCCCTTCTGGTTGGAATGCCGTTCAGCATACTTTGGGGTTTGTAATACAAAAACAATCGCTTTATGTGAAATAGGTCCTAGGATCTATTAACAGCTCCATGGATCCCATTACAGATGGCTCTGTTTGCCCTAATTTTACTTCCTCTTTTTTGTTAGGGTCATCTGGCTTTTGACTGGGGACATTTGTATGTCTTCTTGTTGCCCTGACACCTGTGTAGAAACCAAAGCTGCCTGGTTGAGGACAATCCATGGTAGACTCTTTGTTCTTTTTCCCTCCTTTTTAGGACCCCATCCCTGTGTGCACCTCCCTTTTTGGAGACACTTCTGACACAACCTCCTCTGGCCTTGCCCAGCGCTTAGGTATGTACCCATAGCTAGTGTTTGTAACCAGCCAGGTGTGACCCACTGTTTCATGTCTTAGGGCAAATGACCTCAGAAATAAAGCACCTTCATATTAGGGACTACTGCCTCATTACTGTTGGAAGCAGACTTCTGTCCTTTGGGTCTTTTTATGGGACACATGTACATGTAGGTACCTGTGTCAGCTGCCTCAGTATCCTGATCCCAGGGAACTTTTGGAAACTCCCACATCCTTCTTGGCTCCCCACTTGCATCCACGAGCTGATATATTTTCTTTCAATGAGTATATCTTCTCCTTGTGGGAGAGGATAAATTCTACTCAGGGGCAGCTGCTAGGAGTGGCTCCCTGGGCCTCATGGCAATTTCTGTACTGCAGGGAGGACTGTTTCTCAGGCTTAGTATGAATGCAGAGTAGGGTGGGTGTTTACCAAAGAGCATGAGATTGAAGGCCCACTCTTCCCACCTGTACCTTCTTTTTTTAATTACAAATACTCAGGTGATTCAGGTAATATCTTGTGTTTTATGATCTCCAGCCCCACTTGCCCCTGACTTGTATGCACAGGGTGGCTTCATCAATGACTCAGTCTTTGTGTTTTCCAGCATCCCTAGTCATTTCTGAACCCAGTGATTCCTGAATCTTAGCCAAGGGAATGTGATGGGAAAGAGCCCAATCACCAGTTTTGAGAAACTCACACATCAGTTGTGTTTGGAGTTGTACAAAGAAAATTGTATCATCTTAACAAGTAGGAAGATCTGTCATTTTCAGTGACTTACACACAAGCAACTAACATACAGCCCAGGAGGAATGCCACCAATTCAGGAGAGCTCCAGACTTGTCATATGCTATGGTTAGAGGCCAGGGAGATAGAGGTCACAGGAACTTTCAGGGTCCTAACCTAGAAACAGACCTGACTCATGAGCTGTTTTGCAAACTTTTTATTAGGAAGTAATTTTGAGTTTATAGGAAAGAATTTCTGCTGAACCTACACCAAGGCTTCTACTTGTTGACCTTCCCTTTCTGTGTTTACATTTTTTTCCCCATGAATCACGTCAAAGTGAAGGACATGATGCGCCTTTGCTTCTCAGTGCTTCCTTGTGTGTTTTTTTACATACAGAAGTGCTAACACACTTATGTCAAGAGGATTGTGTGCTCATGTCCACGTAGACAGAGTTGAGGGAAGGGTCCAGGATACTGGTTTGAATTGCAGTGACAGTCCCTGATAGAGAAGGGCTGCAAACATTTATCTGGCATGCCATGAATAAAGTTTGGTTTTTAATTAAAGATTATATTTCAATGTATATATGTGTATGTCTGAGTATGGATTTGTACATGTGAGTGTAAGTGCCCACGGAGGCCAGAGGAGAGTGTTGAATCCTCTGAAGTTGGAGTTACAGGTAGTTGTGAGTCACCTGACACAGGTACTAGGAACTAAACTCCAGTTTAGTCCTCTGCAGGAACAGTATTTGTTTTTAGTGGCTGAGCCATCCATCTCTCCAGGCCCTAAGGTATAACCCAGGCTGGCCTCAAATTCATGATTCTCCTGCTTTTGCCTTTTCAACATATCCTAGTGTGTGCCACCAATGATTTCATACCAAAAAAATGCAGTGTTGGCTCAAGAATATGAGATAGAGGCCTAACAGCAGGTTTTGTGCAGTGACTTGGTGACCTGGCATGGCTGCTGGCATGTTGAAAGGTCTGGTGCTACACAGATTAAGGGCTCGCTCAGCAAAGTCCCAGGCTGACTGATCTCCTTAGCCTGGACAGGGATCAGTAACCTATGATATAGAGGTGTCCTGCAGTGTAACATCTATGGAAGACAAAAGCAGGTGGATAAGAGCTGGGTGCAGGGCTCTCAGTGACCATGGAAGCGTTGCACCACAGTTTTGCATATAGGAGGAGACCCTGAGCTCTGGTCGCCTTTCAGGGCAGAGATGGGCCTGGAATCAGATACAGTCACAGATACAGTGGCCCCTTAGCAATTAGATTGATCGGAACTACAGTTCAGCAGGCCCCCATGGGGAGAGGGGAAGGCCATACCACTGCCACTGAGAGGACAGAAGACTAAGCACTGTGATTTTATGGCCCCTTTCTGGTTGGTCTTGGTGGGTCTCACTATCTTGTCATATTTGACTGGTTGTCAGATCATTATCTAAATTATCAATTCCCAGACTCCCTCCTGTACCTAAGGGAATGGGATTGGAGAGGTGGCTGGGGTGGGGGTGGGGTATTGTGGGTCTCCCTGCTCTACTCCTTGTGCTGAGCAAAACACTGTTTGGGACCCCAGGGAACATTGCATGCAGAAAACTGGTGGCTGGTCCAAAGAAAATGCTGTGAGCTATTGTAAGGCACTGTCTTCTGTGTTAACTGAACAACTGCTTCTGTCCAGATGCCCTCCTCCTCTTCCTTTTTTTAAAGACTGTCTTTCTTGATTTGGCTGGCCTAGAACATAGGCTTAACCTCCCATCTCTGCCTCCTAAGTGCTGGGATTTGGGGTTACACATGTGTGGCAGTATGTCTGGCTACATCCTTTCATTTATTTGTTTTTACATTCCTTTTTAAAAAAAGAAAACAACACCCTGGGTATGGTGGCTCACACCTTTAATCGCAGCACAGAGGCAGAGACTGGTGGCTCTCTCTGAGTTGGAGTCTAGACTGTTCTACAGAGCAAGTTTCAGGACAGCTAGGGCTGTTATACAGAGAAACCATGTCTCAAAAAAAACCTTAAAAAAAGAAAAAGATAAAAGAAAGAAAAGAAAACACCAGAGCTGGACATGGTTGCACTTGCCTTTAATCCCAGCACTCTGTAGCAGAGGCTGACAGATCTCTGAGTTTGAGGCCATCCTGATTTACAGAGCTATTTCCAGGACAGCCAGGGCCACACAGGGAAACCCTGTCTTCAAAAACTAAAACCCCAAAACAAACCCTCCAGGTGTTCTCAGGGAAGAGACTGGACTCTTATTGGGATGCATCAGCTACCCAGTCAATGGAATATTCCCCAAGATCCCTTTATCTGAAAACAAACAAGCACAATCTTGAATAACTAATAAAGAAAATACTTAAAAAGGTCTTTGGGAATCAGAGGCCCTACTGCCTTTGATTTACAAAGGGGAGTCTGGAGCCCAGAAGTTTCAGGTTGTGATGGGGCGGGAAAGACCCAGACTTGAAGACAGCTTTGCCTCTGCCCTAGCTGACACCCTCCTTCAACTGCAGGTAGGAGTTGCAGAGGGAGACAGAGTCACCACCCGGATGAAGCTCAGTATATTCTACAGCAGGCTTTAATCAGAGCATTATGGCTACTCAGCCTTATTGCCTGCTGTCCTGCCTGGAGAGGAGGGTGGGGTCACTGGACTAGAGGGAAGGATGAGTGAAGGATTGGTGTTCTGATAGAGGAAAAGTAGTTTGTGCCTGTGCCCTGGGCATGGGTGAGGCCAAAGGAAGAGGTCAGGCCGCTGCCCAGACATTGATGAATGAAACACTGGCTTGGGCTTGCTGCCTGCTTCTGCTCAGGGTATTGCCTTCCACATTCTAAGCATGTAGCTGAGCTTCATCTTTTCAGTTCCATCAGTGCCTCACCTATTTATCGGTTCTAGAAAATGCACACGCATGCATATGTGTGCATATATACACATATGTAATGCATAAAATAAGCATTATTCCTAGAAGGAGAGTGGAAAATGATAGAGATGATGGGGAACTTCAATATTTGGATGTTTTTGAAATAACAAAACCCCCAAACCTTTGAAACCACAAGCCCCATGTAGAATAGAGGTGTCTGGTCACCTGAGAGCTTTCTAGCAGTGACTGCTGGCCTCAACACTGTATCTTTCTCTTGCAGGAGTCAGGATGGGCTGCAGTTCTTGCTGAGCCTCGGCTGCTGCTGCATAAGCCTGTACTAAATCCAGGGCTCCAGAGTCGAGGAGGGCGCTAGATGTCCATTTGCATGTCTAGCCCTTGAGAATTCTTCTCCAAATCCCATTCTCCTTCTAAGCACTTCCCAGCTCTAGGCATGTTTGTGGAACATGGACTCAGTGTATTTCGGTTGTGACTGTCAACATATTTTTCTCTTTTTAGCCAGGAAGACCAGTAAACAGGTGTTTGTCAGCTACAATCTCTCCAACACAGACAGCAACTTCACGTTACTTGTAGAAAACAGGATCAAGGAAGAAATGGAGATGTTTCCAGAAAAGTTCTGAGTGGCAGAAGGAAGAGTGTGTAACTTGTGTATAAATTACATTTCAATAAACAGGTTGGCTTTTGTCTCAGGCTGCATTCATACTTTGCTTTAAAGAGTTTATTCCTGGGCTTTCTCCTCTTAGTGTGGACCTCAGAAGGCTCAGGCTGACAGACATTCAAAGAAAGGAAAGTAGCAAACAGCACACACACACTCCTGACTGTTTGGTGCTAGAGAAAGGGGTAAAAGTGTAATTGGAAACAGTTGAAAGCAGTGACTGCTGTATTCCACACATTCCCCGTCAGAGTTAAGAGCCACAGTGGCTATGCTTTAGGCTTGTGTGGCAGGTCCTGAGGCTTCTGTCTTGTGAACTGATAGATCAGCCATGTGGGGGCTTTCCCAGTGTTCTCTCTAAGCCTTGCCTGGGCACCTTACTTGTGTTTTATAAAGTTACATTTGAACCTTACTGCAGCTTTCTAGATTTGTGGTCTCTGTGGAGTCTAGTTTCTTTTGGCTGTTCTTCCCATCTGAGAAATGGCAGAAATCCTTAGCCTGCTAAGTGTGTAGAAATGCTTTGCAAACTGTAAAAGCTGTGACAGGTAGCAGTCTTGGTTTTAACTTCATTTTTTTGGACACCAGTGCCTCAGGCCACTTTGCTCTTATGCCTGTCACCTTTGCCTTCCTTTCTCCCTAGTCCCTGCCCTTTGGCCATTTTTAGTCCTTAGCATTTTCCTGATTACTGCTGGGGTTCTAATTGTGATTTTCCACCAGAGGTTCATGTGTTGAGAACCATGTTTTGACAAAAGGTGACCACCATTGCCAAAGAGCTTTCTCTTTGGGGTTTCCCCTGGACCTTTTATGTTGACAGTAGACAGTTCAAGGCCTATAATTGTTTTGCACCCTGCTAAGACTCTTGCACTGAGCCCCGCAAGGGCAGGAATAAGGACATTAAAGAGTAATAACGTCTGTGGTTTGAGGAGCTGCCTCCTGCATACTTGCCATGCCAACCTCTGAGGCCTCAGCCAGTGTTTCTGCAGTGCTGAAAGCCCAGTGGACAGCTCTCTAGGACAGAATAGTGAGTAACACAAAATCAGCTATGGAGAGAAGAGTTTGGTATAAATGCTTTATTAAAGAAATATTTTTTTCTTGTTAAAAAATACTACATTAGAGAAGAGCGTTTTGGATTATCAATCTTTCCTCACAGAATCACAGTGTAGATAGTCACTCCTTGACCTCTCTGGGAATCCTCAGGCCACAGGTTAGCAGAACACAAGCGAGAAAAAAATTCCTCTTAAATGTGCTGAATTCTCCGATGGTTTGAGAATCACATAAACATTTAAGGTTAATCCGGTCTCAGCCTCTGACTACCCTCTAAGACTAGGATTCTTCAAGCAGAATGAGACCCCACCATCCCCAGGGCAAGTAAAGGCCGCTGACAGAAGAAGCCTTGAAAGTAGTTAGCAGGGAGGTCTGGTCAACATGGAGGATTTTATTACTTGTCCTCAGTGGTAGTGAAGTGCCCTTTGTGGATACCATCAGGTGAGGTAGGGAAGACATTCCAGAGGAAATCTGTTAGTGGGGCAACGTTTTTATTTCTGTACATTTACATACAAATTTTCCCCAAAGGTACAACAGATGCGACACCATGCAGACACGCAGCTGTGAATGACAGTTCAGAGCTCAACATAAACTTGTGCTATGAACAGGTACCGCCTCCATCAACACATACAGTCATGCGGCTCTTGGGATAAAAGCACGCATGGTGGGGTTGCAGAGGACAGAGGTAGGGAAGCGTTCCTCACTAGACACAACACACCATACTGCTCCAAAACACACAATACATTATTAGAGTGAGGTGGTGTCCTTAAGAACACGGAGGAGTTGAAGTGTGGGCCTCCCTCGACCTGTGTGCCACCCAGGGACTGGGTGTGTCATGGTCACGAGATTCTTTGAATGGCACTTCCAGTTCAGGGACTTCTTGTTTGGCTCTGGGAAGTAGTCATGACTGCATGTGATATTTCCTTTACAAGATCTGGTTTTGCTTGCTTTCCATTTTGTGGCCAAACCCATTTATCAGCCCTGTCCTCCAGTTGTAGGTGACTATAGTCTTAAAACACAAAAATGTCTAAACCTTTTTTTCCTATTCGTCTTGGGTGCTAATAATTAGATAGTTCATAGTATCTGACATAGTAAAGAGCAAAATGAAGAACTGTTCCAGCCCTGTCTGAGGTGTTCACATTTGTGCATAAGTTATGAAAACAGGTGCAGGGATGAGAGGAGAGGACTACAGCCCTGGCGGTCCCCAGGGACGGAGGAGCCCAACCGGTGCCTGAGAAGCAACTACCCATGGGAGCACAGGACTGAGTTTAGGGATGGCAGCTTGGTACCAGGGAGCTGGGCTGTGACCATCTTCCTATGGAGCTAGGCTAGAGTGTCTGAGGCCTGGGTGTCCTGCTGTCTTTCTGACTCGATCAGACCACACAACAAGCTTAGCTACAAACAAACTTTCCTGTTTTGGCTACCTTTCATGAGGTGTTCCAGCAATTTCAGGTATCCATACTCCGAAGCAGAAACTGAACTACTCTGCGGGCCCTGAGGTTGCCACATGAAGGTCATGACACAGCCAGCAGTCGGCCTTCTGAACTTCCTCTGGTTGGTGGTCCCTTGGCCCCTGCCTCAATGGTAGCTTCCCTGCTAATCCCTGATAGGTTGGCTCTGATTGCTGTAGCCATTAACACTGTCTGTGTTGGCCCAGTGTTTTTACCATTGGCATTTGAGGTGGAGATTGGAGACTTGGACAAGAAGTTTGGAAGTGCTGTACCTTGACATCACCTCTCTGGTGGTTTTAGCAAAGCGCTTAAGAAGGACAGCACAAGCAGGGAAGACTGTTCTTGGCTATGCGGATGTCTCATTCTCTATTAACAAGAGTTTGCTGCCAGGTGACTGGGTAGCAGGTACCCGGGGAAGGGTGAAAGGTATCTTACAAGTTTGGCACGCAAAGGCTGCACAGATGTAGAGAGGCTTTGGAGAGAGGATGTGTACTGA
The DNA here is from genome assembly GCA_001685095.1 of Ellobius talpinus. NCBI lineage: Eukaryota > Metazoa > Chordata > Mammalia > Rodentia > Cricetidae > Ellobius > Ellobius talpinus. The sequence continues at coordinate 9,075 of LOJH01029336.1, forward strand.
CATCAGGGCATGGAAGGGAGGTGACTAAGAGACCAGGGAGGTAAAGGGAAGCTGGACTGGGAGCAGGTATCAGGGACTGGCCACACAACTTCCTTCCTAGACAATGGTCCTTAAGCAAAGCACTCAGGACCTCAGGCGTGGAAGAGAACATAGGCCAGCTACTGGAAACATGGCTGCACATCCCAGCACTACCCTTATGAGGTTTTGATCAAGGCAGCTAGCTTCTGCTGATGTATCTATCAAATGGGGCAGAGAAGCAGGGGAGACTGTAAGAAATAGACCAGACAAGGAGCTGGGAGGGGATAAACTCAACCATTTTCTAGGTTTTGAATTTGAGCAACTGCCACTTAGAAGTCACGTAGTTGCCCACATAGGCCCAAGACCGTGATTTCCCTGGAAGAACACACGGTAAAGACACATGGCAAGAGGCAAGGCAGATGGTTGATAAGAAGCCACGGTGCCCAGAGAGGCTAGTGCCTGAGCTGCTGAAAGAGGTCCAGAGGCTGGTTTTTCAGCAGCCCTGGGGCCCTGCTGTCACGGGACTGATGAGGGAGACACAGGTAAGGGACATCCTTGGAGGCTGGCACAGGATGGAGTTGAGCTTTGGTGAGTTATTGCTTTCTCTCTCTTCTTGCTGCTTTCAAGGACCAAAGGCCACGTGGCCTCACTTGTGAGCAACCTGCACTCCTGCGCAGGACCCTTTTGTGCTGAGTGAGTGACAGGCAGGAAGCCATTGAGGAAGACATGAGGTGGACCGCCTCCAGGTGCCGTGGGCACTGTTGTGATGTCAGAGTGACAGCCATCCAAGCTGGAGCTCTCTATGGTGTGTGCTGGAGATGTGGGTGGCGGCCATGTGTGGGAGAGCAAGGCTCCCTCCTGGGATTTGCCTTAGTCATCTTTTTTCGGTTATTTTCCTGTTGTTTGGAGTTCTGAAAGTAACCACATTTTCAAGTAGTGCTGGTAACAGAGCTGACTGGGGAAGAGGGACCTTTGCTGCTGGAACTCAGTCTGGGAAAGTGTCTTAATAGAAACAGACATCTCAGACACAACAGCTACTGTAGACTTAACTAAGCAAACCCAGTGTCAGGAAATGGGTCCTTTCTCATCACATAGGGTTTCTGGCGCAGTACAGAAGTTTCCCCACAAAAACTTCCAGATCAAGTACAGAAGGATGATCCTGAAGGAAAGAAAGATGGCGCTGGCTCCTATGACCCTCTGTGGGGCTGCTTCGACCTTACAAACAGATAGGAAAAAAACCCAACTTTAAAATATACAGACTATAGAAAAAAAACCCACTTCATGTACATTTTCCTGTCTAAAATGCAGTCCCAAGAATGCTCCACTTGAGAGGCACAGCTATCCACGGCAGCGAGCCTGGAGGTAGGGGTCCTGGCCTACAGATGACCT